>CM065384.1:7272500-7322500 GCA_033060915.1 Euryodendron excelsum | reverse complement strand
ATGTCAAACCTTTCCAAATCTCAAACTTTCAAACATTTCATAATTTTCAACTTTCAAATCTTTCTAAATTCTAAACTTTCTTAAATTCAAATCTTTTCAAATTCAAACCTTTCCAAAATTTCTAAACTTTCCTAATTCAAGATTTTTCTAAATTAACTCTTTCTTAAAAAGAAAAAATTCTTAATTCAAAACTTTCCAATTTTAAACTTTCTAAATTTAAATCTTTCCAAAATTAACTATTTCCTAAAATGAAACTTTCCTAAGTTTAAACCTTCCAAATTCTAAATCTTTCCAAAGTCCAATCTTTCCTAAACCATAACTTTCTAAATTATTCCAAGTCAAGTTTTTCAAATCAAATCAAATTCTTTTCAAATCAAATCTCTTTTTCAAATTAAACTCTTTTCTAGTCTAATCTTTTCAAATCAAACTTTTTGAAACCTAAAAGTGTCTATTTTCAATCGGACTCTTGTCTGAACTACGACTGATCTGATTCCCAAAAAGGGATACATAGGCAACCTTCATGGGTGCCGTTATAACTTTTCTTAAGTTTTCAATTCTACAACCTTTTTCAAGTTTCTAATTCCAAAATCTATTTTCAAATCCTTATTTCCAATTTCTAGAACTCTCTTTCGAAAGTCAAATCTATCTTTTCTAAAACGTTATTATCAATTTCAAAATCAAATCTTCTTTTCAAGTCTTTTCTCAAACTTTAAATCTTTTCTTCAAATCTACTTGCAAAATTAAATCAAATTCTTTCACTTGCATATCATCCATCATGTCAACTTCTTTCTAAAATTTCTTTTCAAAAGTGGATAGTTTTAGACATTTATTAATCAAAGATTCTGAATGAGTGAACCTAGGGTGAATAGACATGTAGCTACCGCAAGGGTGGGCTAGGGTGATAGTTTAGTGCGTCTTCCCTACAAGCAACCAACCTCCGAACCTAGATCACTGTTTTTCAAGACCAAATGGAGTTATTTTAAAACAAAAAAAAAAAAAGGGCTTACATTTTTCAAAGGTTGCCAAACAACCTATTTTCCAAAAAAAAAAAAAAACCTCTCTTAAGGAAGTTTTCGAAATCTTTTCAAAAACCCTAAGTGTAATTTTCAAATTGTGCTTAGTTTTTAGGTGACCTAACTCACCTTAATCAAGTTAGGTGGTGACTCCAAATTGTTTTCCAAAAGCCCTTAATCAAAATCAATTTTCAATTCAAACCTAGTCGCACTTGTCCTTCTAGGAAGATGAGTTCTAACGAGATAGTACTGTGTTTTTCTCACTTATCTTTTTTTGAGTGGGAAAAATCGAGATGCGACACAGAACAACAAAAGTAAATTTTATTCACTAGTAGTTGAAACATGTTTAGCAGTGTTATCTACTGGTACATAGTGTGTAGATACGAGAGCCACTAATCATTTATGCAATTCTTTGCAGGGGTTTTACCAAACCCACCAACTTAGTGATGGAGAGATTAATACCTTTTTGGGAGACGGCACAAGAGTGTCTGAAGTTGCAGTAGGAGATATTAGTATTTCTTTTGGTAGAGATAGGATTTTAGTATTAAAAGACTCTCTTTATGTACCTTCCATTAGATGGAATTTGATTTCAGTTTCTAGATTGGTTGATAATGGATATTCCATTTATTTTAATAACTCTATTGTTATTAAGTTAAATAAACGTTTTATCTGTTATGATACATTGGTGGATGGTCTTTACATTGTTAATCATATCTCTCCTACATTGCAACTAAATGAACTAAATAACACTAATACACTACCATGTAAGAGAAAGCAACCTTCTGAAATTGACCAAACCTATTTTTGGCACCTACATTTAGGTCATATTAATTTGAGATGAATTTCCAAACTGGTTAAGGATGGGCCATTAGGCTCATTAGAAGTGGAGGCATTGCCAGTCTGTGAATCCTGCTTGGAAGGTAAAATGACCAGGCGACCCTTTGCGGCCAAAGGCAATAGGTCAAAGGAGGTATTAGAATTGGTTCACTCTGATTTGTGTGGCCCCATGAATATCCAAGCTAGAGGGGACTTTGAGTATTTCATTACTTTCATTGATGATTATTCAAGGTCTGAGTATATTTACTTGATGCGCCATAAGTCTGAATATTTTGAAAAATTCAGAATGTTTAAGGCAGAAATAGAAAAACGTCATGGATCGTGATGGCGAGTACCTCTTAGGAGAATTTTGGAATTATTTATTAGATGAGAGAATTAAGTCCCAGTTGTCTGCACCAGGTATGTCACAACAGAATGGTGTAGCAAAAAGAAGGAACATAACTCTTATGGATATGGTTAGATCTATGATGAGTTATTCAGATTTGCCCTAATTCATTTTAGGGTCATGCACTTGAAACAACAGCATACATTCTAAACTTGGTACCATCTAAGTCAGTACCTGTTACTCCCACAGAACTGTGGAATGCGCTCAAACCTAGTCTGTGACACGTTCGAATATGGGGAAGTCCAGGACACGTGCTGAAAGGGAAAGCAGATAAGTTGGAATCGAGAATAGATGTCTGTTTCTTTGTTGGTACCCTAGAGGAATGAAGGGTGGTTTATTTTATTGTCTTAAGGATCAGAAGGTCATTGTTAGCACCAATGCCTGATTCTTGGAAGAGGACTATGTGATGAACCACCAGCCTAAAAGTAAGATTGTTCTAGAGAAGCTGAGAACAGATAGACCAGCACATACTTCTTCGTTACCTTCAGTATAAGAAGAAGAACCACAAGACCGAGTCATTGACATCCCATTGCCTCGTCGCAGTTGAAGGAATGTTATGACTTAGCCTGATACTAAAACGCAACATGCAAATACCGTCAACACGTTAGTTCCACAACCAGTGCATGATGATGGTGCACAAAGATCAAAATCAGCAAATCAATTCACTCGTCGTAGTGGGAGAGTTGTACGCCAACCTGATCTGTATATGTTCTTAAGAGAGTCTTATGAACGGATCCGTGATGAACTGGATGTCAAACGCGTGAACTACAATGAAGCACTTCAAGATAAAGACGCAGAACTCTGGACAAAGGTTATGAAATCAGAGATGGAGTCTATGTACTCTAATCAAGTCTGGAATCTTGTAGAACCACCCGAAGGGATAAAACCCATCAGACGCAAATGGATCTATAAGAAGAAGAGAGGAGCAGACGGGAAGGTGGAAACCTTTAAGGCTAGGCTTGTTGCAAAAGGGTTTACTCAGAAAAAGGGAATCGATTATGAGGAAACTTTTTTGCCGATAGCCATGCTAAAGCCTATCCGGATTCTCTTATCCATTGCGGCTCATTTCAATTATGAAATTTGGCAAATGGATGTTAATACAGTTTTCCTTAATGAAAGTCTTGATGAGTGCATCTATATAATACAACTAGATGGTTTTGTAGCAAAAGGCCAAAAGCACATGATGTGCAAACTTAAAAAGTCTATTTATGAACTTAAGCAAGCGTCTAGGTATTGGAACACTCGTTTTGATCAGGCCATTAAATCTTATGATTTTGATCAATGCATTGACGAGTCGTGTGTGTATAAGAAACGTAGTGAAAGCATGGTGGTGTTTTTGGTACTGTATGTGGATGATATCTTGCTCATCGGAAACGATGTCGGGGTATTATCTTCGGTTAAGGTATGGCTATCTGGACAGTTCGATATAAAGGACTTGGGAGAAGCCAGTCACATCCTTGGGATCAAGCTTCTGCAAGATCACAAGTATAGGATGCTGGGCTTATCACAAGCTATTTATATCGATAAGATTCTTGCCCGTTTTAGCATGCAGGATTCTAAAAAAGGTTCCTCCCTTTTAGACATGGAATCTCTCTTATCAAGGATCAGTGTCCTAAGACACCGATTGACGTAGAGAACATGAAGGCAGTTCCCTATGCATCAGCAGTGGGAAGCTACATGTATGCTATGCTTTGGACTAAACTTGACATGTGTTTTACTGTAAGCATGAACGGCAGATATCAGTCGAACTTAGGGCGGGAACATTGGACTGTGGTAAAGCATATAATCAAGTATTTGAAAAAGACTGGGATTATATGTTGGTTTATCAGGCAGATAGTCTAGTACCCATTGGGTACACAGACTCAGATTTTCAGTCAGATAAGGATTCCAAAAAATTGACATCGGGAAATGTGTTTACCCTAAGAGGTGGAGCCATTAGTTAGAGGAGTATCAAGCAATCATGTGTTGCTAATTCCATCGTAGAGGCCGAATATGTGGCAACCTCTGAGGCAGCCAAGGAGGCTGTTTGGCTTAGAAACTTTCTGTTGGATCTAGGAAAGGTACCTTTAGTCCAATTGCCTATTACACTTTATTATGATAATAGCTGCCGGTTGCTAACTCGAAGGAACCTAGGACCCACAAGAGGGCAAAGCACATAGAGCGTAAATATCACCTGATACGAGACATAGTTCACAGAGGTGATGTGGTGGTTACCAAGATTGCATCAGCAGACAACTTGGCTGACCCCTTTACAAAGACCTTACTAGCAAAGATTTTAGAGAGTCATTTAGAAGGGATGGGACTTAGATGCGTTACTATATGACTTTGAGTCTAAGTGGGAGATTGTTAAGAATTTAAACTAAAAAAATGCTTTGTGTAATGGCTTTAGTATTTAGTAATAAATTAGTTATTCCATTTTAATGAGAATCTGTGTGAGGAATGGTTGCATTGCATTATTTATTTAATGATTATACATATGTGTCTCTTATTCTATATAGTAGATGATTTGGTGTGTGGAGTACGGCTTACATACAGAAGATCAGATTATCGGTTCTTATGTAATATAAGCTTATCATTCACAGTCTTAGATGGAATTGGCCAAACCATCAGTAGGACTATAACACAAGGTTTTAATAGGTCTGTCTTGACTATGAGAAACGGTATAGTTCCAACGCCTTGTGCTAGTACACTTTATGTGTATTGAACAAGACCATGTTGAGGTAACTGTTCTTATACTGACTATATAAAATAATTAATACCTCATGATTATTATGAGTGATTATGCTCTTAATCTTAATATAATAAATAGACATGTGCATGTAGTGTTTATTATTTTGATTCACAAAAGAATGAGATTCTTTGTGGGTCAATAAACTCAATGAGTTGGATAATAACATTACGTATATTGTGAATATTAATTATTGATGGAATCCACGTCCCGATATAGGGATTGATGATACCCCCTTGAGGAAGCTTATAAGTTTTGATTATGTCTAACCCTGCAGGTGGATTATAAATTCAACATATCAAATAAGTTAAGTGAAATGTCTAAAGAAATTAAATAAGTCTATTAAATTTAATTGTCAGTAATTTAATTTAATAGACGAGTATATGTAATCTTAACGTGGGGAGATACATAAGCATTTAATAATATGAAATTCGAAATATAATTCCTAGTATAACAGAGAGTGCAATTATAATTCATTAGTGGTATAAATTATAATTTATGTAAATAAAGATTAATCATGGTTGGATTAGGAATCTTTATTTGCATAGGAAGCCCTAGTTATACTAATCATATAGTCCTTGTTGTAGCCTCTGTATATGCGCACTCTAAGAGCTGTTAAGGTTAAACTTTGCTCATAATTGAGAAATACACGTTTTTGTGAGGAAGAAAAACCCTAGCAGCTACGAGCCCACTCTCTCTAAAGCAAGACATATACGAGGGATATAACAGAAGTTCGAAGGTTGAGTTCAAGCAGTTGATTCGTGCTTATTGTTATTACTTGACTCGTGTTGTTACTATTACTTAACTCATGCTTGTTGCTAATACTTGTTATTCGGGATCAAACCAGAGAGATCTCGAAGGTATAATTCTAATCACATAGATTAGGCTATGCTAATCAGATCAAAATTTTTGGTCGTATACGTATACACTATAGCAAGGTCGTGAAAAATTTCGCAGTTCCCAGTATAAACTATACAGGCACTGTGAGGGAATATGTTAAACAATTCTTCAGGCTAACGTTGAACATCTGGGACATGTCAAAAAAAGATAAAATGTTCTATTTCTTGGAAGGCCTAAAGCCTTGGGTGCGCGCTGAGCTCCAAAGGCAACGAGTGCAGTACTTGCAACCGCCTAGGCCGCGGCTAAGCGCTTGACTGACTACACCTTCTAAGCCTCATCCGTCTCCTCGAACAAGAAGAAGGATTCAACGAGTGGGTCAGGTGGAGGCAATGGAAAGTTTTTCAAGGCCAACAAGGGACAAAATTAGAAAGGCAACAAGGGAGCTTCTTCCTCCAAGTTCCAACCAAAGTCCCAGGAGCCCAACATGGCAGGAGATAAGCCTAAATTCATTAAATGCTTCTTATGTAGCGACCCCTATAGGGTCTCCGAGTACCCCCATAGACAAACTTTAAATGCTTTACAAGCTTCTTTGTCTAGTAATGCATAAGAACAAGACGAAGAAGAGGAAGCTAAAGGAGCCCCACGGATGGGTGACATGTGCTTGCTCAATGCTTTGAAGAAGCAAGCCAAGATAAAGAAGGCCTCGCCCAAAGGCCTCATATTCATGCATTTGCGGATCAACGGGAAGGTGACTAGGGCCATGATAGACACCAACATCTCTCACAACTTCGTGTTAGATACGGAGGCAGCATGTTTGAGCCTAAAGCTAGAGAATGACTCAAGCAAGATAAAGGTAGTGGACTTGCCAGCTCAACCTATTCACAGAGTTGCAAAAGTGGTGCCTGTGAAGCGACAGAATTGGGAAGGAGTTGCCAAATTTCACCGCCATTCCTATGGATGATTTTAAGTGATTTTGGGTATAGAGTTTATGTGGGACACTAAGGCCATTGTAATGTCCTTTGCTAGCTTACTACGCTTGATGGGTGAGGACTCGTGCCTTGTTCCCACCATGGCTCAACCTCCAAGGACAATTTTTCTTGGCTATGTAACTTAAGAAGGGGGTGAAGCATGGTGAACCTACGTTCGGGGCAACCTTATCAATGAAGGAGGAGGTGGAACAAGGATCTGTGCAGGAAGCTATCAAAAGGGTGCTACGTGAATTTTTGGATGTCATGCCCAAAGAACTCCCAAAAGCACTACCTCCCTGGCACCTAGTGGATGATGAAATTGAGTTATTACCAAAAGTGAAGCCTCTTGCTCGTAGGCCTTATAGAATGGCTCCTCCTAAGCTCGCGAAGCTAAAGAAACAATTGAATAAGTTAACTGAAGTGGGCTTTATTTGGCCCTTCAAGGCACCGTTTAGAGCCCCGATGCTTTTCTAAAAGATGCACGATGGGAGTCTATGGCTGTGTGGACTACCAGCCTTTCAACAAGGTGACGATGAAGAACAAGCACCCAATCCCACTGATCGTGGATATGTTCTATCAACTTTGCAATGCTAAGTTTTTCACCAAGCTCGGTTTGCAGTTGCGCTATTACCAAGTTCGCATAGCGGATGGGATGAGCAGAAGACCACATCTGTGTCTCGATACGGGGCATTTGAGTTCCTAGTGATGCCATTTCGCCTAGCCAATGCCCCAGCAACTTTTTGCACATTGATGAACCAGGTGATTCATGACTATCTGGACAAGTTTATGATGGTCTATCTGGATGACATAGTAGTGTATAGCTCCAACCTTGAAGAACACATGGAGCACTTGAGGATGGTGTTCAGGAAACTGTGGGAGAACCACCTCTATGTCAAGAAAGAGAAGTGCTCCTTTGCACAGGCGCGTATCAAGTTTTCTGAGCACGTCATTGAGCAGAGGCATATTCGGATGGACATAGACAAAATGAAGGCAATTTAGGAATGGAATGCCCCAACTAATGTATCTGAGTACGCTCTTTCTTAGGCTAGCCAACTACTACCAGCGGTTGGTTAAAGGGTATTCAAGAAAAGTCGCCCTCTTGACTGACTTACTGAAGAAAGACAAAGTCTTGAATTGGTCAAGGGAATGTCAGGGAGCCTTTAATGACCTGAAAGAGGCCGTGATGAGTGATCCAGTCTTGGCCTTGCCAAATGTGTCCAAGCCCTTTGAAGTGCCAAAAGATTCTTTAAATTTTGCCCTTGGGGGAGTGTTACTTCAAGAGGGCCATCATGTTGCTTATAAAAGGCAAGTTGAGTAACACCGAGAAGAGATACACTACCCAAGAGAAGGAGCTACCCGTGGCACTGCCTTTAGGTGTGGAGGCACTACTTGCTGGGGTCCAAGTTTGTGAAGACTAACAACTTGACCATCACCCACTTCTTGACTCAACCCAAATTGGCCACATACCAAGCTCGAAGGCAGGAGCATCTTACAAAATTTAACTTCAATCTGGACTACAAGGCGGGCCACACCAACCAAGTGACAAACACACTAAGTCTCTAGGCTGAGCTTGTTGCTATCAAGTTAGTGGTGAACCTTATGTCTAGCAAAGTCACCACAAGCATGCGAGAATGGATTAAGGAGAGCTTAGTGAAGGATCATATAGCCCAAACCATTATGCAATTAGCTAAAAAAGGGACGACACACCAGTTTTGGGTCAAGAATGACTTGCTCATGGCCAAAGGAAATCAGGTTTATATACCTAAAGCTGGTGACCTACAGAGGGCACTCTTAAGAGAGTGCCATGACACCTTGTGGGCTGGCCACCTAAGGTGGGAATAGACAATGGCCTTCCCACTTTGAGAAGGCCATGGGAGAGTGTCTCACTTGATTTCATCACGAGTTTGCTGAAGGTTGGAGATCTTGGTACTATTTTGGTATTAGTAGATTGATTCTCCAAATATGCCATATTCATCCCAGCCCCAAATTATTGGTCGACGGAGGAGACAACTCACTTATTCTTCAAACACATTATCAAATATTAGGGGGGCGTGCCCCAGAGCATCGTCAGTGATCAAGATTCAAGATTCATAAGGACCTTTTGGTTAGAACTTTTCAAGCTTCTCAGGTCATAATTGGATATGTCATCTAGCTATCACCCTTAAAACGTTTCAATGAGCTACTTAAAAAGTATTTACGCCATTTTGTTAATGCTAATTAAAGAAATAGGGTGCAATTACTTGATGTAGCTCAATTTTGTTTCAATTCTAAAAAGAGTTCTTCCACTAACAAGAGCTTTTTTGATATCGCTATATGTCAACAGCCACTAATGCCCCACACAGTGGATGAGCTACACAGGGAAATCTCCGAGAGCTTACAATTTCACCAAAGCAAGAGAACGAAGTAGCAGAGCTTACTTAGAGAAGGCTTCCAAGAGGATGAAGAAATTGGCAAACCAACGAAGAAGGCCGCTTGAGTTCTAAGTTGGAGACCTGATGCTAGTCAAGTTGATGCCTAAACAACTCAGATTCCTTCGCAGTTGGACAGATGCCTAGTGCAAAAGTACGAGACCTGTTTCTGTTGTGGCCAAGATTGGGAAGGCATCTTACAAGGTCGAGTCTTCGACCTAGATGAAAGTGCACCCAGTGTTCCATGTGAGTTGTCTCAAGCCCTACCATACTGATCAGGAAAATTCAACTTACAACATCTCCACCAGAGCCACCATCAATGCCAAGCTACCAACACCAAAGCAATTAAGGAGATTCTTGCCAACAAAGTGGTCAAGGCAAGGCGCCCACATCTGAAGTACCTAGTGAAATGAAAGGATCTTAAAGACAAGGAGATCAGCTGGGAGTAGGCGAAAGACTTACAGTCATTCGTGGACAAGCACGAGGAGTATCTTACTTCGAAGTCTACAAGGACGTCGACCGCATAAATGGGAGAGAGTCTCACTAACTGCACTTTAAGGTGAGGCCATGCCCCCAATTTCTTGTCTCATGCCAACCCAAGCATGTCTGTATATAGTTTATAGAGTCTAGAAATGTAGGTTTGGTGTACAATGCACGAGTAGATTTTTCCTTAATAAGAGGTGCGACATCCAAGTTTGTCGTGTCGTAGCCTTATTGAGGAAAGGTGTCATAATTTTTCGAAGGGCTTGAAATTAGTTTAAGATCATATATAGATGTATGTAAAAGTGTTTAATCAAATTACTTGTAAATATTTTTGTAGAACCATTATGACTCCTCAAGGGGATGTGATGTTTCCTTGGGCCACTTTAAACATGGCTCAAAAAGTATTTATAGGGAAAGATAGCAAGGTAAGTCCCAAGTTCAAAGTATGTACTTGTCGGTTGTAAGCTATCTTAACTCCTTGCCTAATTGTAGTCTAGAATTGCTTTACAATAAAAATAAAAGTGATCTTATTCATTTCAAATTGTGTGCGCATTGTTCAGTTGTTGCTTTAATCGTGTGCAAGCTTAGCTTGTTGCTTTAAAACTTTTTCACTTATGCACCTTTGGGTATGTGTGTTGGCTTAATTTGCGAGGTGCCCCTAGATAGCTTGCTTGGTGCCGTCCAAAACAAACGCCACACGATGTTGTCCACTTGAGAGGTGTCAATCTGTGACATCATGGCAAGGAGATACTACCAAGATTGGGCAAAGGCAGCGAGCGCCAATGGTGGCCACAGTTCGGCCCCTTCTCTCTCTCTCTCTCTCCATTTTCTACTAAACTCAGTCGCCACCCTTACCACTGTCGCCAACCCGAACCCCCTCAAATCTCACTTTTTGGTCCACCCTCTCTCTCCATAATTAACCCACTGTACCTATATATCCACACACAAATATACATATATGCTATATGTAGTGTAGTAATTTGATATTGGGTTTGGTAGTGGCTGAAAAAGGGTGAACCATTAATGGTGCTGGGGAGTTGCTATGGATGTTGAAGGTTTGGCAATGGTGAGGATGTAAAGAGATTTGGGGTGGATGAGTGGGCTTTGATCCGGTGTGCAATTTTTAGTTTAATTTTAACACAATTAATTTAATCACTTTGATAATTTTGTTACAACGGGTAAATTAGAAAATTATAAAAATTCCTAGGTTGACCTAGTAAACTTCTGTCCTATTGACTAACGATTAAACAAAGAGGGGGAATCTATTATCTAGTTTAAAAAGTGAATATTCATTGTAAAATGTGAAGTATCATCTCACATTTTGAAGAACCTCAGGCGTGGTAAATGTGATTTCCCATTCCTTTTATATAACTATGCGGCCGTATATTTAATTTCTTGCGAAGAGTATTATACCCAGGCTACAATTGGCTTGTAGGGATTATTTTAATAGACGAGTAGTAAATCAGACTTCCAATGGACTAATTTATAAGCTTTATGTGGAAGTGTAATGATCAGTACGTGTTTTGCATTTGCAGTGAACTGAGACTTGATCTTAAACTTGCATCTATGTTTTTTAGGATTTTGTAAACTATTACTTAAGTTAGTAGATGATTATCAAATGAAAGTGCATTATAAAAATTGAAAAAAAAAAAACAGAAACTCTGGAATTTGGGAAGGAAAACTCAATAATTGGAAGAATAGTGAAGAAAAAGAAAAGGAAAGGAAAGGAAAAACTAACTTCACTTTGGGAAAAGACAGCTTTTGCCGCACCTCACAAGGCTGTGTTGACGACTCAAAAGTTGGAACTAGAAGACCCCACACGCCACGCATGTGAAGCAGCAGCAGCCAACTTCCTTCGTTCCAAGTCCCTAATAATAATAAACCTCCCAGTTTCCAACTGGACTCCTAAAACGTGACGACCTTCCAAAAATTCCCTTACGACCTCTTCCCAAAACCTCCCGCCCAAAAAGATAGGTCTAAGCTTGTGCCCAATTAGCTCAACCAAAATCCTAAAAACTTCTATAGCTGGGGCACCTTAAGCTAGAGAAATTTGTCAATTATTACTCAATTGAAGAATACCGAGTTGTCCACTCTATAATGACATCGAAAACAAGCCTACAAGGGTTGTCCCAAAATTTCCAATAGAGTTTTGGATCAGGATAAAAAAAACACGATTCTGCATTTCCCCCACTCCAACAGTTTCTTATCAGAATCAAAAACAAGCTTCCACGTTTCCCCACTCTAACAAAGTTTCCTGTTATTATGATTAATTTAGTGAGGAGCATGGGGAAGGAAAGCAGGAATGAAGTTAACAATGCAAGGCTCGGAGAAGAAAAAAAAAATGAACCTAAGCCCTATTAACTCAGATGGGGGAGACAATACATCAACACCACATGGCAAATCAAAACATTCTCACTAAGCAAGCTCCTACCTGATACGCCGAAGCAAATGTGTTGTAAGTCAAACAAAATTGGATAAGCAGCAGCTATTTCCCAAGCTATAACTACATAACCTAAAAGAATTACCACATCGTGTACAAGCAAGACTGAAGATCCACCTTCCACCACACAAAACAAAGCAAATTACAAAAACCCTAGAATTACATGAATGATGCATGCAAACATTACATTCTTGGTTGTGGTTACTTGGAATACAACCAGGATAATGGGGAGGGGAAGAGAGATACACCATCAATAAAACCAGACACTGTACCTTCAATGCATTTGCAGGCATGTATGTAAAGCCCACCGAAGATCAATTTAATAAAACGAATTTCATTTGAGGACCAAGTGGGGCTCCTTCTCTTCATGAAAACAAACGACCCAAAAGCCAAGCATGAGGGCACATGCAGCAGGCTACTATCTCCACCAAGGAAATCTTCAGATGGTTCAGGATGATATGGGTTCGTAGGGGTATGTAAGCCATGGGTGTTTCAGTGCCTCTGATGCAGAAGGGCGCTTCTTTGGGTTTATTTCAAGCAGATGAGCGACAAAGTCAATGAAGCCTTGGTCCCCCATTGGCAACCGGTGCCTAAAGGATGTCTTTTTGGGGATTAGGTATTCCAGTCTGTTGGTGTCCTGAAGAAATAAGCAAAATGCACCAGTGTGAATAAATTAAAGGAATGCACCAATTGCAGCAGCAGTAGCATCCATATTTTATTCTAAGAAATTTTTTGTGCATTTTGTCTCTTAGCACAATCAAGCTATGCAGCGTAGAGTAATGGAGTACAAACAAAACTACAGAATACTGAAGGGAATGAAGCCCATAGACAACAATTTCATTTATACGCCACTCTGTTCATCATTTTACCTATTAAAATTATAAGCAAATCTAAAGTAACACCGTAGCAAGTACGAATGTACGATTATTCCACCAATGCCAACTTAACAATCACTCCTTAAAAACTATAGAGGTAGCCTGTTCACTAGCTTCTAAAGAACTCTCATGTCGAACTTGAAGAAGGTGGATATTAGGGCTGCATCTTGGGTAGGCTGTAATACCGTAGATCTTGCATTTCATTTTATACAAATTATCTTGCTTTATATGTATTTAATTGAGTATGATCCATGCCTTATGTGTCACTTTAATTGTTTAAATTGAGATGAATTTGAAAAAGTGCATATTATTTAGTAAGGGACATGGACATCACATAAATGATTAGAATTGGATTCTTTCATGACTTAGAAAAATTCAAATGGACTAATTGAGCTGCTCAATTGACTCCGTTAAATATCAATTAGATTTGTAGACATTTTTGTAAAATTTCATTGTGATTAGTTAAAATTGAGTATGATTAATCAAGTTACTCAAGATTAATTACGCTAAGTGTCATTAACAAATTAAGTGGGATTTATTGGAACTAAACATGATTAGTTAACCTAAATCAAATTATTAGTAGAATTAGATGACTCATCTTTTCCTTGCTGGGAGGCTGCCATCTCGTGCTAGAGGGACACCCTACCAGTTACTTTGCAAGACGTGTGTCTAGCCGTTTGTTATGTATCATATTCTTGCACAAGACATATACACATTATAGAAAGAGAACTAGTGGATTGTGCAGAATTTCTAGTGTTTGGCTAGAGAAAGTGAAGTAGCATGGATAAAACATAAGATATGTAATTTTATGGTATTATTCTTCCTAATAATAGAACACACTTAAACATGTGAATTTGGAATTAGATTTCTTAAACCCATAGTGCCTACTATTAGCCCACTGTTTAGCACGCTATGAACTCACCCAAATCTATTAACATCATTTCCAGTTGTGATGCATAAACAGATATTCCAAATAGAAACTTTTTGTTTGCAAAGACTTATGAAATACTTGGGAGTTTTTAATGTACAGTCTGTTGATGTATTATGTTGAGTTATATAGTATGTATATATTGGCCATTTTGTATTAAGGCCACATGAAGTATAACTTGGATAATTTCAGACGTTGCATATCTATATTACATTTCAGATCTGGTTTTTTTTTTTAGATGTCTTAGAGATGCATTTTACACCTCATCATTTTAACATCAATTCCTGTCCAAAAAATAAAGTGTGGAGAGAACCAAAAAAAAGAAGAAGCTCACAATGGCTGATATTTGAGATCAGCGTTGAAATTTTTAATCTGTTTTCAGAGATCACATGGTGCATTAAATGTTTCTCACAACTTTATACCTACATGGCCAACCTACCCCATCTTTTCTTCTCTCTCTTAATTTTTTTTTTTTTTTCCATCTTTTATGCTTCAGAAGCACTCTCTGTCTCTCTCTCTCAATGGCAACTCCTCCTATTTTCACTCTCTCACAAGCACCAACAGCCCTCTTATTCCTCTCACTTTGAGAGACAACCCCCATAGCCATGGCCATCACCGGAGCACCACCACCATGCTGCATCACCATCACCAAATCAACCCACTTTAGGCCAAGACCTAGCTACCATTTTCTTCTTCCTCACCTTCACCTGAACCCCTATGGCTGCAACCCAAGCTCTCTCCCTCTCTCTTCCACAGCCACAGTGAATCGAATCACCATCTCCGGTTGTGGAAACTCCCACAACCGAGAGACCCACCAATGGCCCGAAGCACCCTTTTTCTCTCTACATGACTCTGGTTGTTTGGTGGTTTACGCAATTGAAGGTTTTCAGCAAACAGGTTCTCTAATTAATGGCAGGTTGGGACTCACCTATGCTTGGTCCTTCAACTGGTAAGCTCACAACCCTTTTACAGTCTCATATAATACTTTTCTTAGTGGTTTCTAATTGTACATGTAATTTTGCCATGAAAGTGCAGAGGAACAAGTCATTGACGAATGAAGAGATTATGGCTTACTTAGAGATCCAAAAAGAAAGCTATATTAATGAAAGAACAGTCAGGTGTGATCTCTATCACAAATTAGCTACTTTAAAGTCCCTTATTTATTTTGGTTTGTAAATTGAATCTTTGAGAATGACTTCAGGCCTGGTTGTTATGCAAAGTATATAGTGACAGTTTTAGTGATGGGCTTTAGTGCTGGTCATAGCTTTTAGTTGGTCGTGTCTTCGAATGATGAATTCAACTAAGGCTGTAAGTTGTAACTTACTGATTAATGTTGAGAAAATACTTAATGATAAAAATATCCAGGTAGTTCTTTTTTTGGCTGCTTATCATCTACATTTATGCTGACATTCCGTGGATTTCTCTGCAGACCATTTTTTTTTATTTTATATAATTTGTTTGTATGCAGTGCAGATGAACTATCATTCTCGAGTAGCCCACCTGACTCAATCAAGTGCAATGTTGTCTACAGGATATGCAATTAAAATTTTAAATTATGTGATGGGTTTTATATTTCGTTTCAACCTCACTGGTTGCATAGAGTTTTCTACTTAAAACATGCAGATTGGTGATGTCAGCTCTCAAGCATTGCCCTTTTGCTGAGAGTGGTATTATCTCTATATTTATATTGTTTCATGTCTTCTTACCAGTGAATCGCTAAAGATTCTTGCAAGTTAAATCATTTTTTAAATCCAAGTGTAAGTAATATAACAGGCCATATGTTTGGCATTTTATAAGGTTTTTCTTTTTTCTTTTTTTTTTGGGCCTTTCCACTATTATGCCACAAAACAACCATTTGGACAATGAGAAGAAACGATTTTGTTTATGATGATATAGGTTTCAAATTCATTAGAATTATTGTTCTGTAGAAGTTATTTTCCATAGTCCTACAGTATGCCCAACTTGATAATCTTTGTATTAATATTGTTCGGATGCATATTTAGCTTTATGCAGTCTTGGTCAAACAATTTAGCATGAAATTGAGATGTCTATAGATTTCTTTAGAACTTTTGCTGATTTAAAACTTTTTGTTGTAGTAGACTGAGATTTTTATATGCTTTAATTTGATGAAAAGACAATAATGATTTTATTAGCTGTATCAAAGGATGCTATTGCGTTATTTTCCATTCCTTGCTTAGTTTTGTCCAATCTTTTTAAATATATTGAATCAAAAGTGCACTTACTCTCTGTATGGTTTGATATCTGTAAAATGTTCTTAAAGGTTAATTCACTCCTTTCTTTTAATCGTGATTGAGATTTTTCGTGAATCATCTGCTACTTGCTATCAAGGTTAGGGCATTTATTTTTTTCAAAAGTTTTTGGTTTTGTACCTTTCTTTTTGCCAAATGGATGCATGTTTAACCACAAAACTACCTATTCTGGTATATGTTAAACTAACTATGGGTAAAGGTCCTTTGTCTTAAAGTAATAGCCAATTAGTCTGTAGCTATTATTAAACTTCTCAAAGACGGATGGTTTATCCTTTATATTGTATTTAATTTGAAGGCAGGGAAGATTCAATTAAAATTTCTGGAATTTGATATGAAGTCAATACTCACACATACACATGCATATTGTTACACAAGCTTCACGAACACATGCCTTTAAATGTGTAACTTTGGAAATAAATCATTTGATCAAAAGGGGTTTAACTTCTATTTTCATGTAATTCTTTTTTTTTTCCCCTGGCAATGAGAAAGAAGCTTCATTAACCAAAGGAAATTATGAAGTGACTCGAAAACATTACATTTACCTGATTAAAACAATCAGCAAGAACTCAAAATCCAAGAACCTAAGGCAAGGATGTGTCGGAAATGGGGAGACACTAAAATAGGAACTTTTGAGTCGAAGGCACATTTAATTGCTTATGATCGTGCAGGAAATTTTAGAGCTAAACACTGCCACTTGCGTTGCTAAATGGGAACTGGTGTTAAGATTTTCTATCTAATACAAAGTCAGGACCTTGTCTAAGGACTGATTTTCCATTTCAAAGTATGGAGCCCAAGACGGCCACTGGCATTGCCAAATTGATCACACACTGATTCAAGAAAAGAAAAGAGATAGGGTTTGTTTTTAGGCACCCCAAGTGTTGTCATGCTTTCCTCTTTCTCAAATGAAATTCTGTACTGAATGTATGCATGTTCTGACTTGTTGGAAGTGCCATAGGCATGGGTTATTCCTAGACATTCTATGTTACATGTCACATGTGGGAATGGAAATGGACTTAGACAGAGCTCTTTTATGCATTGACCACAGACTCCCATTTTAGTTATATATTTATACATCCGTGTATCTTCCAAGTCAATTGTATAAATCAATCAAAAAACCAAGTGCACTTCTGCTCCATAATGTTTACGCCATTCACAGTTTTTGGTAGTGTTAGCTACTGGTCTGCCAGGTCACGGTCTCCAATTTGCATAAGGTGGGTTTGGGGAGGTGACAAAAGTTGAACCCAAGCCCAACCCGATAATTTGTAGGTCTTGGGCTGAACACATTCAGCTTGAATTAAGTTCATCCAGGCTTGTTAGAAGCCTCGGTAACTTGAGTTAACCCGAGCCTGACCACTCACATATGATATATGTTGCATATATTCACATTATTTGCGAGGTTTTAATCATGAAATTCTATATTGAATGGATTCTTCCAAAATGAATAAAGTACTCATCTCGAACACTCAACACTTAGGTATGGGTATGGATATGAATACGGATACGGATACGGGTATCGGTATGACAAGTATTATTTAGTAATTCTAGCTTACCATAAAAATATGCATAAAACGTTCATATTATACATGAAATACTCTATAGCACATTGTAAACAATATTCTAACCTAAAAAATAACAAAAAAAAATCTTAAAAAATAGGAATATTATGTCATATCCCTATGTACTTGGACATGAGAACTAAACGAATCTAACACTTAGACACATATCAGCACCGGACACTCGTATCCTAAGAAGCACGAACACTCAGTTGGAGGAGCCATACTCACGCTAGACGTATGCCAGACACCGACACTCACGGACACATGTCGGACATTCCATTTTATGTATCTGATTTTTTGTTTATTTATTTTTGCATCGGACACTCACGGACACGGTTTGGGACACGTGTCCCATTTTAGACACTTTAGAGACACGTCAAGCACGGACACTCAGTTGGAGGAGCCGTACTCGTGTCGGACATGTGTTAGACACTGACACTCGCTGACACGTGTCGGACACTCCGTTTTACGTGTCTGATTTTTTATTTATTTATTTTTACATCGGACACTTCACGGACACGGCTTGGGATGCGTCCTATTTTGGACACTTTAGGGACACGTCAGGTGCTTAACTATAGATTTTAAAACTAATTGTTGGATCGAAGAAGAAGAAAACAAAAGAAGGAGAAAAAACACAAGTATGCTACCTATATTGGTGGTTAATTTGTTTTGAGCGTTTTTTATGATTTTTATATTAGATGATGATGAATAGTTAATTAAGTATTATGACATGTTAATGTTTACGATAGTTTATGACTTTTAGTATTATGTATTGATGGAAAAAGTTTATTGTTGTTGATGTATTTGTTTACTTTTATCATTTTTGATGGAATGTAATTAACTAATAGTGAATGATTTGTTACCGATTAAGTAGTAAAATATATCATTTTATTTATTTAATTGATGTTATCTTGAATATTTTTAATGTTTTTTTGTAAAATATTTATATATATGACATATAAAAATATATTCTTTTGTCGTGTCCCTGCCGTGTCGTGTCCTACATTTTTTGAAAAAATTGCCACGTCAGCCTGTCCGACATGTATCATGTCCAACACTGATGTCTATGTCCGTGCTTCTTATAGCTCATATCCGAGTCCATGTAACATAGGTTCAAAAAATAAATGTAATTTTTATCTTTATCATGTCAGCCTCTAGATGGTTTGTATCTATCTTATCTAGTCATCAACTAGGGTTCCTAGCAAAATGTTATCTCTTCTCTAGTTGCCTCTCTCTTTGAATAATCACATTTCAGACACTGCAAAGTGTTGTTAACACCTGAAGACGGTTTAAAAAAGGCTTGCTTTTGGACTTTAAATAGTGTCGACACCTTGGCATATATATACATATATGTACACTCATATAAATACGAAATCAGACCCAATTGTTAACTTAACAAAGGTATGAAACTGGCTACTCCTCTAGAAAAGTTCTGAGGCCGTTTGGTATAACTTATTTTTGGCTTTTTTGGCTAGCGTTTTTGGCTTTTAAGCCAAAAGGCTAAAAAAAATTTTAGCTTTTTCGCGTATCTTAGTTTATAAAAGCAAAAAAGCTAAAAACAGAATTTGCTTTTTTGCTTATAAGCCAAAAAGCAAAATGAAAAAAGCTCAAAAAAAGCTATATTAGTTTGAATTATTCTTTGAGAGAAAGTTTCAGAGCCTTGGTTGGAAACCAATGGCTAACATAAAAGAGGATATGTACCCTGATTTTTTTCAACACTTCTATGTGAATTCAGAGGTAGATAAATTTGGACATGATATTTTTAGTTATGTGAAGGGGGGTAAAGATATCCCTTACCAGAGAAATTATTTCTGAAATTTTGAAGATCAAGGATGAAAGATGGATTAAAAGGGGAAGATGTCACAGAGGCCTTGACCCAAGTGTTGCACATCCCTATTTCTAAATAGTACAAATTTACTGCAAATGAGCTCTCTTTGAAAATGAGGCCCATTCATCATTTTGTGAACCACATTTTCTTGCCAAGGACTGGGACATTTAAGTATGTGTGATGCTGAATTTTTTTTCATGTGGGCTTATTTGAATAAGACCAAGCTTAATTTAACATATTTTGATTCATATTGCTGAGGTTAGGAAACAAACAAAACTGCTTGCCTTATGGAATGTTTTTTTTACCAATTTAATTTCTTTAAAGTCAATTTCGAAGGGGTAGTTAAGAAGAAAGTGAGGGCAAAGACTCATGAATACAATCAGTCTACCCTGCTTAGAATGGGATATCAACTGGACACAACCACAAAGATTTGGTCCTTGAAGCATGAGAAGATGAGTATTGGATATCAAACGAAGGGAGGATATTCCTGTCAGGGGAGGAACTTCAGAGGCAAGGGGAGAACCTTCAAGGGTTGCTAGGCAAATCTTCCCCATGTAATTGGTGCCCAGTACTGGAAATTGACAAATAGATGTCTTCATAAGCACGATAAAGGAGATAAGGTAGTATCAAGAGAAGATGTTCACCAAACTGAACACCGAGGTGCACAATGGAGCTGTAAGACTTAGGGTGTGTTTGATACTCATGAAAGGGAAATGGAAAGGAAGGGAGGGAGAAATGGGAGGGAAAGTGAGGAAAAATTGGGTTCCCTCCTCAGTTTGATTTTCAAAAAAAATTGAAAAAAATTGAAAAGAAACTAACTTTCCACACTACAAACGAAACAAGGGAAGGGAATAGTCTTTTCCTTTTCTCTTCTCTCCTCAAGTTTCAAACAAACCCTTACGGTTGTGGAGAAAAAGGTAGTGAAGCTGAGTAAGGAAGTTGTGGCTATGAGCAACAAGGTGAAGGAGAAGATTGGAAAAGCTTTCTTAGTTGATCATACTCCAGCAAGAAAAGACTCAAGTAGCAGTTCTTCAGAAGAAAATGAAAGCAATTCATCCTCTTAAAATGAGAAGACTATTCCTGATGAAGAGCCAACTACTGAGATCTAGCCTACCTTTCCTACCCAAATCTCTCAAGCCTACACTCCTATAGCATCCCAAGAACCTCTATCCAAGGCAATACACTCTCAGACCAAGAACTTCAACCTCCACATTCTCTTACACTGCTGAAGCCCCTATGGACATCACCCAAACTCTCGCACCCAAATCAACATAAGCATGCATAATCCTGCATCTGCATGTTTTGAACATTTTATATATATTTGGATCTAATGTCATCCTTAACACAATATTTGGTTTCATAATATTTTGTGAATGTTGGATGCTTAACACTTGTTTTGGATATTTTATGACTGCCTATATCCTATAAATGTTTATCTTGATGGCTTGATGAGATGACTCAAGTATTTGCTTTGACTGAGTTGTTGGATTGCTTCCTAAAAATAGTTCTTTTCAACTTTTACTTATTTTTAATTTGTACCTGTCTTAAAGAGTTATAAACCATTGCCTGAGGATTAATTCCCAACATTAGTTCTATTCGAGGTTAACAAATTCTTTTTTTATAATTGTACCTATCTTTTAAAGGTTATAAACTATTTTCTTTTTATGAATTTACAAAAAATGAGAGAAAATTGAATGAATTTATGTCTTGTTACCAAAAGGGGAGATTTGCTTCTGAATGAATATTGCAATATGGGGAGATATGATATATCTTGATCTGCTTAGTAAATTCATTTTGTTATTATAAAAAGTGTTTTCTCATCATCAAAACGGAAGTTACTGTTCATTTTTATGTTCATTTTTATGATAACAAAAAATAACCATGTGTTTTGTTTACTAATGAATTTACTTAGTATGCAGTTAACAATACTCAAATTTTTACAAATTTCATTATATCAAAATTAGTCGAATTGGAACTAGTTTTGAAGACAATGGATGTTGAGGTTTTTAGCATGGTTGATTAAATGTTACTTGTGTAATCTTATTTTAAGAGATTGAAGGTGTTAAATATGTTCAATATACTTTGGAGTAGGATTTTCAAAACTAGGTAATATCGAATGATCAATTGAAAGAAGCCTGAAAATTCTGAAGCCTTGGGACCAAAATTGAACGAGGCCAATATTTCATGAAGAAAGTGTTAACACCCAAGTTTTAGGTGTTGACAGCTTTGGGCAGATTGCAAGTAATCAACCAAACTGAAGGCAAAGGTGCTGACAACCATGAAAGAAGAATTTATCAAAAGTTGAAGGCAAAAGTATCAACACCTAACTTAAGTGCCGACACTAAAAAGACTTACTCAGAACAAGCGCAGAAGCAAGAAGTGTCAATTTTCAGGTGCCGACACCTTTGGACAGTAAGTGAAGTCTGGAATATGGCCTAAGGAAGTGCCGACACCTGTTTTAGGTGCTAACACTAGCTGAAGCCTAAAGTCACTTGTCGAAGCAACAATTATCAATACCAACTTTCAATGTGTCTGACACCTTGAGGCAGTATAGGCAGATAGTGCTGAGGAAGAACAAATAGTTTTGACACCTCACCTTCATGTGTTGACACCCGATCTCCAATGGTCAGATTTTTGAACATTCTACAACACTTATTTGCATTAAATGCTACCACAACTACCTCCAACGACTAGAATTGATGGCATGCTATAAATATAAGATCCCAACTCATCTATGAGAATCAAGACAACAAGATTTAAGCATTGAAAGTGAAGATCTATCTTTTGCATTCAATACTTCATTTTTATCTAACCTGGCGGGTTGTTATTTGAGCTGGAACCTGTTTATTCACTCTTAGGAAAGAATACCCTTTGTATCAAACTTCTTTATTACACTTGGGTAAGGTTGTAAACCTTGTGTTTGAGTATAACTTGGGAAAAACACTTATAATTTTGAGTGAGGCTTGGACAAAATCAGTTGGAATTGAGAGTTTGGGAAAAACTTTTGTAAGATGTGAGTTTGGCACTTGAAGAACTAGCAAGTTATGCAAATGGACTTTTACATAGTAAAGGAATCTTTCGAAGGGTTCTTAGAAAAGAAGACGTAGGTCACGCATTTTGACCAAACTTTTGTAAATCTGTCTTTTTCTCTTTATGTTCTGTATTCCATTATCAGCATCTCATTAGCTTGCTTGCATATCTATCTCACATTGGGCTATTGTTCTATTGGTTTTACACTTCATTAATTTGATTTATTGCTTTAAAATTTATAAAAAAAAAAAAAAAAAACCAATTCACCCCCTTATTGGATTGCTATTTCAGGCCAACACAATGTCCATATCCATACCCGCGTCCTAGAAAGCATGGACAAACCGTTTAGGGTGCTGTATCCGTGTCGAACACATGACGAACACACATACTCTTCGTACACACCGGAACACATGTCAGACACGCCAATTGGCGAGTCCAATATTTTTGTGGATATTCTTTTTAATGAACACTTCTCATACACATCGTGGACACGCGTGTCCACTACTAGTTGGACATATTTTGGGACACGGCAAGGTTAAAATGTTATTATTAAAAGTATTAAATGGAGTCGAATTTATAAATTTCAAAATTTTAAAACACCTAAATCCAATTCTTCAAATCCTTAACTTGTTAGTTGTTGTATTATAATTGTGACTTTATTTATTTATTTTTATCTTGTTTTTGGTGATTTATGAATTTTACAGTCATATATATAACAAATGAAAATACATAAAAATAATTTCTTTGCCGTGTCCCTGTCATATCCGTGTCCTCATTTTTTGAAAATGCCGTGTCCCGTGTCTGTATTCTTGCTTCCTAGCCCATGTCTCTATTGGTGCTTTTGAGTAAGTATATATGTAAATGAATATGTGTCATGAAGTGAGGCCTGGACGAGGTTTGGGTAGGGTCGGCTCAGCTTGATCAGGCCTTGGCAGTACAGGCCCCTAGCCTGACTGAACCTGCCCAAGTTGCAACCTAGTCAATACAAGTGCTCATAGAGGAGGAATTTTTTTGTATTCGATCAAACCCCATGCATATTAAGTCCTACATAGCAACAGACACCAACATGAGCAAATGAACTAGAACAGCTATTCCAGTTCCTACAATGGTGTTCAAAATGCGAAAAAAAGCCACAAATACAGGTATAAAAGAGGGCTAACATAAAGAGTACCAATCTTACACTTCTATCAAAGCTCATATATCCCAATTGCTAATGATAAAATAATAAATTTTCACATAAAAAGTAAACTATATAATGAAGGGATACAAATAGACATGTGCAAGTGAAACGCAGAGATACACAAAGACACACGTGCATACATATCACAAAACAGGATACTCCAATTGACAACAAAGTGAATCAAAAAAGTTTAAAGTGTAACATGATAAGCAAGTTTGTTTCCAAACAAGTTTTGTTGTCCCATTGTTAAACAATAACTCAACTAAAAATCAAATGCACTTACGGATACTAAGATGCTATTCCCAAGGTCAACCAAGGGGACTATACAGAAGAACGTCAAAAACAAGCAAAAAGGATTATTACCTGGTTTCGTTCATAAAGCATGTGATTTTTGGTGAAATATTTGTATGTATCCCTTCCTTTTGCAAGCATATCCTGGTCAACGGGACCTATGATCCCAATCACCCGAGTAAGTAACGTCGCAGGTGAATCATTTTGGAAGAGGACCTACAACACAGAAAACTTAATTCAAAATAATGCTCTAGGGATCGCAGACATTAAAGCCAGGAAAATTGATCATGATAAGATGCAAGTAAGATTATTCCTGACTTTTTTTTCTTTCTTTCTTATGTGTTTTTTGGGAGGGATAGATGCACCTAAATTGTTCTGAAGACACTCAAACATATCGTGCACATAACTTGATGGAGAAAATATTCCTCAAACAGAGCAAAAGAGCAGGAGACACAAAATGAACCGTTAGGATGGTCATTCACTATATCATTCAAAACTGTCCTAAATAGATAAGAATCAGTGTTTACACCACATCACTTGAAGGAATACCACATTGAAGTTGAACATAACCTGCAGACTTCAGTTCCTCTACCTTAGGTTCTCAACCCAACATCACAATATGTCTGATGCATTATTGAACCAACATTACAATACGATTAAAATAATTCCCGTGTCATTGCTTTAAGAAGTGCAAGATCTGCATAAAGCATGTTTCTTATGCGTTTTGATAAAGGGGCACCAGAAGATACAACCTTCAATTCCTGTAGAAAAACAATAGTATTTTGCAGTGCCAATTCTCTATACAAGGTGATGCGAAATAAAGAGACCAATAATTTTAGTTTCCTTAGAACTAGAGTTTTAGGACTTTATTTTAGGAGTTTTATTTCATGCAGAATTCTATTTTATTTTTATTTTGCATTGCCTATTTATATGGCAAGGTAGGTAAACGAGTGATCAGCTTTGATGATTATTGAATTGATTGAATATTAGATTTTCTCTCCCTCTGGGTTCTCCCCTAGTTCTCTTCCTCGTCTTTTCTACCCATTCTAATTATTTCCTCCTTTTCTCTTCTACCTAAATAGGCAATGCAGGTAAACGAGTGATCAGCTTTGATGATTATTGAATTGATTGAATATTAGATTTTCTCTCCCTCTAGGTTCTCCCCTAGTTCTCTTCCTCGTCTTTTCTACCCATTCTGATTATTTCCTCCTTTTCTCTTCTACCTATTCTATTTCTACGATTCCTTAGTACTCTCATTACGTGTCCTACATCAATTTGGTATCAAAGCCCAATGTCGATTCATCTCTATTGTTGGAACATCTACACAAAACCAGTCACATAAACCATCCACGGCCATTGCCGAATGGACCACTACTCATCGTCAATCACTGCAGAGTGAGCATCTCACCCATCATACCAATCACGAACCGTAGCACAAACCAGTGCTAATTGCTTGGTAGTGCATAGCAGAGCACCAAAAAAAAGGTCCAGTAGTCAGCAGGGCCTTGGACATCAAAGTTGTTGCACCAATCCACTATCGTCGACGCCATCGCATCCATTTTCGTAAGCCATCACAAACCCATCGTGGCAGTCGATCGCCCACCGAAGAACCAGAGACACACAAGAGCTTCGCCGACCAGTCACCTACGTCAAAGCAAGTCTCATCGAAAGCATCACCAGAGTCATCCACCTTGTCGAACCAGATTCACCGAAGCCATCATTGCAGAGTTGCTGTGTTGTTCGAACTTCAAAGCCTAGGGCTTCGCACTTGAATATTGCATGGAAGACAATGTTTGCTGGAAAAGGTATAAAACATGAACCCTAAACCCGACCCAGTCTCCAACCCAACAATCAACCAACCTACCATATAAGGCCCAATTCTTAAATTAAACCCAAAACAGACAGAACCAATTAAAAACCAAAACAGGCACAATAGCCCAAAGCAAACAGCTCACTAAACCCAGCCCAACTGACCAAAAAAAACATGCCCAGAACGAGGTTTAGACCCAGCATACCTATTTGAGTCCAATCCAATTTAACCCAACCGTTAATCAAACAAACCCAAATTCCTGAAACCCAGCTCCAACCCAGACACCATTCAAAGCCCGAAGCTGAACCAGAGAGCTCCAATCAGCCAAAAAAAATACAGCAGCACGCAAAAAAAAAAATGGAATCTGGGAAATTTCAAACAACAAAAAAATTGAGAGCTTGAAATCACCATTGGAGCTACAGAACATGCATAGGAGCATCAAACTTCAACTTGAGGACACAAATTCGGCTTCCAACAAGGTACAAGTCCTCTTTGAAAACTTGATTAATTTTTGTATCTGTTTGTGAGCCAATAAATATTGCAAATTGGTCCATTTACCTCATAGTCTCCAATTTGTTTTGCTCGTTATACCCAAGAAAAAAAAAAGGTGCCCTTTATAACCCTTGGCATCTAGCCATTAAAAAAAAAAAAAAACCATTTGCTCCTTGAGCATGTTTGCTTCAGTGTTCCCATTAGAGCACAAATCTACATGGTCACTTTATTGCTATTTAGTTTTTCTTTGAGCATTTGGTAGGATTGTAATGTACATTATTTAGGGCAATTTGAATCTTATTTCGGCGTTCAGAAGAAGGAAAAAAAAAACTCGTCCTTAACCATGAGTCGAATTTTACCTCCACATTCTTCAAGGGAATATTCCTATGATCAGTCCACCTATTTTTATGAGAACTAGCGAGATATCCCCAAAAAGGTTATTGTAGATGTGTCAGATTTTGATGGCAGGTCAGACTCTAATACTTTCTCGGACTGCCTTAATGATATAGAGAACTATTTTAGTTGGTATGACATGTCAGATAGCCAACGAGTTCATTTTACTAAAATGAAACTCGAAGGTTCTGCCAAACGGCATTGGCAAGAAGTCCAACTAAATCAAGAGCGTTTAGGAGAAAAGCCCACTACCTTATGGGCTAAACTGAAGGAGAAGTTGATAGATACGCATCATCCCACCTATCATAAGAGACAATTACTTGACCGGTGGTTTAATTTGAAACAAATGTCTTTAAGTGAAACTGCTTATCTAGATCAATTTGAGGACCTTCTAATGAGGTGTAATGTTAGAGAAGATCTTCAGGCCACAACCATTAGATTTGTTAATGGGTTGAACCCAGAGATTAAAAGAGCGGTTAAACTGCAATGGCTTGACACATTAGATGAAGCTTACTATACGGCTTTAGAAGTAGAAAAATACCATAAGTCTTTTATCCAGAGGCGAATGGTTTCTCGAGTCGAAGAGTACCACATTCTACCTCAGCCTCTTTTAACAGGTCAAGTAAGTTTTCAGAGTCCAGTCTAGTCCAGTTGCTTCTAAGAGGAGCAACAACATCAATCCAAGAGTCGATAGCATCAAGTGAAAGGAAGCTTCTCCTTTTAGTTCTCATTCAAAGGCCTTATTAACTCTTTTTTATCGTTGTCATGAGAAGGGGCACATTGATTCTCAATATCCATATAGTACATTGACTATCGAGCATACATTAAAGGACATTATAGAAAAGGGTGTTGACCATTCAAAGGAGTTTAAGCTAGTGCAACCTATAATAGAGGGCGTTGACCAAATAGTTGAACCTTTCGATGAACCCTTAGAGTCTGACGACGAAAGTCTAGAAGTGTCAAAACATGGCCATGTCTCCACTCCTAGTGATGACACTTGTGATGTCATCATTGATAATAGGAGAACCACGAATGTGGTTCCTAAAATGGATTGCCCTATGATCGGATTGCAGCTTATGCCACCCTTTCAACCATTTAAGGTTGCAAATTATGTGTTTAAGTATGGCGGTGAGACATTCATGTTAAACCTTGTTAACTCATTGATGCTTTCCTTTGCTTCTGGATACTCGTCCTTCTAAGTCACTTGTCCAACACCATTTTGTCCTACATGCTGATAGTAGGAGGATAATTGCTTCGAGTAATGAAAATTATAAACTCACACCTGATATGCACTATGAGAACTTAAATGGTAATACTAGGATCTATGTCATGGTTTGTGCATGCTTTGAGATTCAAATTGTTCATTCTTCACTTGATGATTGTTGGAGATATCTCGTACATTGGAAGAATCATGCACACGTTGATGGTAGTCCTATTTTTTATGACCCGGACCAATGCTTTGACCCCGGTTAATTCGGGATCTATCAAAGTTTTTCTTACTCTCGGGACGAGAGTTCACTCAGCCGAAGAGAATGATGCGAAATAAAGAGACCAATAATTTTAGTTTCCTTAGAACTAGAGTTTTAGTAGGACTTTATTTTTGGAGTTTTCTTTCATGCAGAATTCTATTCTATTTTTTATTTTGCATTGCCTATTTACATGGCAAGGTAGGTAAACAAGTGATCAACTTTGATGATTATTGAATTGATTGAATATTAGATTTCACTCCCTATGGGTTTCTCCCCTAGTTCTCTTCCTCGTCTTTTCTACCCATTCTGATTCTTTCCACCTTTTCTCTTCTACCTATTCTGTTTCTAGTGTCCGCATTTTTGGCTTTTATTTTTTTGGACAAGTTAGAACCTAACATGTTAAGGCAATTATTTCTTGCATCAAACAACTAATGATAGTATAGAAAGCCTCCTATGTAAAAACTATAAGCATCAATGCTCCAGTTGGCAAGTAATCACAACCTATGTTACCTGGACCCTTCTAAATTTGTGAAATACCCGTGTTAAACACTCGACACTCAGATAAGGGTATAGGATATGTGTCTGATATGGCTAGTTGGACATACATTTAACGAGTATGTATAACTAAATGCATTTATTATAAAACTAAGCCTAGGACTTCTATTTTATGCATGAAATGCTATATTTTACCTTGCAATTGCCACTTTACCTTAAAAAACAAAAATATTTTAAAAAATATAAAATCTAGCAGTGTCCGAGAGTCCTTAAACATGAGAATTAGATGAATCCAACACTTGGACAAGTACCCCACCCGACACCCAACACCCGTACCCGAGTATAGGTAACATAGATCGCAACAGCACTTCGGAGGGCAGGTTATAAAGCAAGAAACAATCAGACACATACAAAAACAAAACACATAATCCTATCTTGTCTACAAAATAGGGAGACAAATGTTGACACAGGGATATGCGTGAACAAGTGAATTGTCAATCCAAACAAAACACAAAAACATAAGAGAGAAACAAATTCTCTAAAATAACTCTTTATTCAATACTCAAAGTTATCTATTACATTGTAATGGAGCCTCTATATATAAATCAAAGAAGAGTGGTGAACAAGTAATGACAAATAGGAAACTAAACATCTAAGGAAATAGCTAATTAGTAAATTATAGAACTAGGAAACTACACACCTGAGGAAATAGATAATTAGGAAACTATAAAACTAGAAAACTATACTAATATAGTTTATTACCAAAACATGATCTTAGAAAAGCTGCCAAAACAGGTGGCAAACCAGAACTGCCAAATCCTGAGAGGGTCCATAGTTTACTATGAATTTTGATCTCAACATATCTCCAATCAGGCCACCAAGTTTCATAGAATTCCGAGTTCGAATAAGACATTTGCATCAAATGTGCACTCCGTTGAGGGGGAAGCGGGTGTTTGACATTCGGTACACAAGTGAAAACAAGTCACCTGCATCCACGCCGACATGTCCATTCTATTTTTCTTAATCATCTATTTGGTACAACTATACATATAAGCCATGGCCATATATAGATAATTTACATCATGATGCTACATGAAATTTATGAGACAAAACACAATACTACTACTTAATACCCAACCATGTTATATCTATTAAGCAAAATCCTTTATGGTGTAAATGACATTTCGGTCCAAGCATGAACATGCCACTCGCATGTTAAATATTATTGCCAGGTATGAAGGCGTTTCATTTGATACACATTGCAATTGGCAGTCTGATATAATTCTAGTCCAATTAATGCATTTGCTAAATAACAGCCTCTTATAAGTTCTCTTAAGCACTGAGCAATTCTGGATGCTTGTTTATGTAAAAATTAAGATCATAAAAATCCAAAATTATTTCTAGAAATAAAACTATTGCAATAAAGTGCTGATACATAATTACCTCTGAAATTTACCACCTCATAATCAATTTCATTATTTTATTTCTTATTTTAATTAAAATTAGTGAAACAAATTCAGTAATTTTTTATTCTTAACTGCATTTCCTAACATAGAGGCACTTGATACAATGTATGTCTACGGCATGTTACACATAACATGTACCTTGGACAACAAGACAGGCATCACAGCATCACCACAAACTCTAATGACATGGCCTTTTGACAATTATGATTTATGATAATTAGCTACTCAACCTTCCAGCACAAAGTGGCTACGAAACAAGTTGATTTGCAAAACAACATAACAAAGAACAACAATTGAAACTTTAATAACTCGTAGATCATGAACACAGCTTCAATCAAGTTAACAGAAGACCAATGGGGAGGTTGGTAAGTAGGCAATACTTCTCTGCAGTTTTAAGGGTCCAAAGCTATGGTAAAACCAGAAAGGACATGCAAATAATTAACAACTATAAACCAGTAACGATTATTAAATGCCATGCTAGTACTTTCTGATACATGGTTTTTGGCAAACAAAAGTTATAGCTTTTTAATACACAGTGGTTATAGAAAATTAGAATGACATGAAATGCTTCAAATTTCAAATAACAGCTATTGGTGCAAGCACATTATGTCAACTAACCGATTTGGCCTTATATTTTCTTTCCTAAATTTCTTCGAAAACAAAGTGAGCCGATGATCAGTTACACCTACGCAACTGTTAATGTTGATTGGATAGACCATATGAGTCCCCGTTACATCAATATCAAATGTTGTTTAAGTCTCAAATGCTGGTAGTGATGGTTCCACAACCTACTGTTATTAAGTGGATATAGGAAGCTGCTTCATGTTGACACCATTTTCTTTCAACTTCCTTTTTCTTTTCATTGACTTAAGGGCACTACTTGAAAATCACATGCATCGGTAAGCTTCCTATCCCAACCAAAAGTGAGGTTCTAGCATGACATGAGCTGGAAAAGATGAGTAATAGATTAGTTCAGTTCACAAAATAAGAGATACAGATGATTGAATCTCCAAATACTCAACTGCAAAAAAATAACTAGTGGTGAAGTCAATGCACATTCCAGGTAATAATCCGCAGCTTTTGTGAAAGAGGAACTTAAAAGTTGAAATAATTAATTGGCAATCTAAGAAGCACGGACACGAACACATATCGGACATGATACATGTCAGACATGCCAACACGGCAATTTTAAAACATGCAGTACAAAACACGGCAGGGACATAGCAAAAGAATATATTTTTATATTTTTTATGTCATATACATAAATATTTTATCAAAGAAGTAAAAAAATCTACAAGATAACACCAATTAAAATTAAAAAGAACATATTTTACTATTTAATCGGCAACAAATCATTCATAATCAGCCAATTACATTCCATCAAAAATGATAAAGTAAACAAACACATCGGGAACAAAAAAGTTATTCCATCAATATATAATACTATAAAGTCATAAACTACCGAAAACATTAAAGTGTCATTACACTTCATTAACTATCCATCATCATCCAATATAAAATTCATAAAGAACACACAAAACACAAAATGAATTAACCACCAATATCCTTAGCATACCTCATCTTCGTCTTCTTCGGTCCAATAGACTAGGGCTTTTCTGTCTCTTTTAAGATTTTAAAGTTTTCTTATTGATAAAATAAACATCATTTTTTAGTTTTAAAATTTATAGTTGAGCCCCCAACGTGTCCCTAAAGTGTCCAAAATGGAACACGCGTGTCCACGCCCTATTTGTGGAGTGTCCGATTGGAAAATCAAAAAATAAAAAATCAGGCACATAAAATAGTCTACGACACGGGTACGACTCCTCCAACAAAGTGTCCGTACTTCTAAGTTGGCAATAGAAAATGGAAAATGAGCAAAACTGTTATTTCCAGTTCTATTACTTGTTTGAGAAGATGAGCACCGCCTCAAACAATGGCAAACCCTTTTACACCATTCTTTAGGAGAACACTACCAATCTTCAGGCCCAATGAATAAATTCCGCTCAATGAGAATTCCAACAAAAACACCAAAACAAGAATGCCTAACTTCACTGTTTGAAGTGCTCTATTGAATAAGATAGCAATGATATCGCTTCTACTATGTTCTTCATTCTTTCTTTATCGTATATTGGTGTACATTTTTCATCAAAACATTGTCTGGTTTTGTAAGCAGTCACTTTTCTTTTTCTTTTTTTGATTTTCTCATCAATCCTATTTATACCTTCGGGATAGAAAAGAAAAAGAATGAAAAGCAAAAAACTTCACCTCCTTCCTTCCTTTCTATGGACACCGAGAGAAGCTTTATATGTATATTTTAATCCCAATGATCACCCATGAATAACACAACAGTCAGAAATTTTATAACAATGACGGAGAAAACTAAAAACAAATCATTGCAACTAAAGAAAATCACAAGACACATAACATATTATTTAGCAAGACAGTTACAAGATAAATTGAAACTACAATGTTTCTTTGGCAGCAAAATATGCTTACTATGCACAATAACATGATTGCAAACATAGGTGATCAAGGATGCCCTAACCAAAAATTATATAACTAATGGCATCTTTTTCTTTTTCTTTTTGATAAGTAAAGTATGTATAAAGAAAAGCACCTAAAGGGGCGCTACCTTTGTACAAGAGGCATGTACAAAATCAAAAAAGCTCATCTTATATTTGAATTAGGTGTATGAGATAAAAACATGAATAAAAAACAAGAAAGCCCTCCAAAGAAGCTCCTTATGGAGTATGAAAGAAAAGGAGTCTGCTCTTTTGAATGGAATACTAATTGCCTAGTATAAAAGGGTAGTCTAAGTTGTCTAACATCTATACTATCAGTGCTATCAAGAAATGGAACCAGAAAATGGCAGGACGCAGGAAGTAGTGAGAGTAACAAGAAACCAAAGGTGGGAGACTAGATCATTCGAAGATCACTACTCCCGAGTAAGGAGCCATTAGTGAAAGCAACATGTGCTAGCAACTGTTGGAACCGACCAATAGAATTGTAGGGGAAGATATAATTGTAGGAAGATATTTTTCTGGGTAGATTGGAGATCCCTTCAACCACACCCCAGATATAACAACATCATCAGGGAAAAAATAGTGTTAATCAGTGACTAACATCCATGACTTAAAAGAGAGTGCTGTTAGCATCTTTGAACACTTTTAAATGCTTATGGGATAAAGACAAAGGGCTTCATAATAGGATGGCTTCATTTGACGATAAGTGTACCAAGTTAATTCTTTGAAGTTAACTTGTAAGCTTTCTTTCACTAAGTTTAGAGGAGAGGGAGCAGACCCATTCTTCAAATAAAGATATATGATGCTCTGAACTTTCATAAAATGCTTTCTGAGCAAGTTCTGAGAATATAATTTAGTTACAAAGGGGTGAACCAACCTCAAATAAGGAAAAGGAGGCGGTAGAAAACATCAAATCTAGTTCTAGCCAGTTGATGACGGCATAAAAGGCCCAATCTTTGTACAATTAAAGAAGGCAACAAAATGTAAAAATTGATTCACTCCCAAATAAAGTCGAGTCAATCATAACCTCAAGTATGTAAAACATTAAAAAAAATTTCCATATTAACTAAAAATAATGGTTGGAAAGAACTCACATTGCCAGTACAAAGCTCTGCCAAGATACAGCCAAGTGACCAGACATCTATCTTCTTATCATATGGAAGTCCCAAGATAACCTCTGGTGCACGATATGACCTAGATTGAACATATGAGCAGAGATGATCTGTTTCAAAGCAACTGCTTCCAAGATCAATGACCTTCACTTCACATCTACTGTAGCTCTTCACCAAAATATTCTCAGGTTTCAGATCACAGTGTATGAGACCAAGACCATGCAAGAATTGCAGTGCCTCCAAACACTGAATGGTAATGCACTGCACAAAGAATTGAAAAGCAGGTAACTAACCATCGTTTTAGTGGGATAAAAAGCCCCCAGAACAAGTGTCACCGTACAAACCTGCAGTCTTGGCATTGTGAAGTAAACCTCCCCTCCAGATTCTCTATTAAATTTATGAAACTCATATAAATTTGCCTTGAGAAGTTCACATACAATTAATAAATGCTCCTGCACACACAAGCCACTCCGTCATGCACCAAAAGTTGATCATACTGGGCAGCATAAAGCAAATAAAACCTGCAAGATCAAACCCATACACAACAAGAGTGATACATGCACATGACATCACCAAGGTTCCTGCATTACAGGAAAATGTATTTAGAAGAAAGCAGCAATTATACTTGTGAGCATACCCTATGTGCACTCTCCTCCAAGAAGCCAAATTAACAATTAAGTCTCCAGTACATCCAGCTTTCATCAAAGAAGGGGGGGGGGGGGAGAATTCATGGGAATGTACAATAGCCTAATAGCGCAGCAGCCGAACTAAAAACCCTCATTGAAAATTAGGACTAGATTTGGATAATCAAATGGTGAAAAGACCATTAGGCCCATCCATGCTTGGTACAGGGAACTGAGGGAAGGACTGGAATGGAATACCAATTCTAGCTTCCCATTCCCATTCTAACGTATCAGAGTTCGGAGAAGACATGGGGCGACATATGAAGATAACAAATAAATTGGAAACTAAACCAAGTTAAATTGATAAATATAACGGAGCAAGAGAATTTATTTGGAGCTATGGGAAAACAATTTTCTTATACAGTATCTGCCTCACAAAAACATATCAAAGAAGTTGCTAAAGGAAGTTCGTACCGTGTTCATGTCCATGTCGGTGCTTCTTGAAAAGACAGTAATGAAAAACGGTCTAATTTGTAGTTATGATATATATGATTTTTTCCAATAAAGTTAAAATTATCAATTGCCCATATATTTTCATCCATAATTAAAACAATCAAAGAAATTGTGAAAATGCTTTACATATGAATTTAGTAAATACAATGCTTGAAATATAAATGTATGAAACAAGGTACTACAAATATCAAGAATGCATTTATTTAAAGGTAATAACTGAAAAAATTAAGAAGATAGTGCAATTGACTTTTAGAATTTATATTAAATTCAAATGTTTAATTTGTACGGCAATTATATATATGAAATAGTACTAAAAGCGAAGGGTTGCGCTACGGCACATGTTCAGCATGCATTGTCTAGTTGTACGAAGCCTTGAAAATTGTAAAAATTTGATATGGCACATGTTAAGTATGCATTGTCTACTGGTACAAAGCATTGAAAATTGTGAAAAATATGGGACGCACACTTTGTACAACCAGTTAACATATGCCTTAGCATTTGCCTAAGTAAAAAAATGCATGTATTTGAAGTAATAGTTGAGTAAACTAAGAAAATAATGAATTGACTTTCAGAATTGTGATTAAATGCATATGCGACTTCACATATTATTTTTTATAATTGTTGTTCGCATATGGAGATTACATGTGGTTGACTACATTTATTTTAGTTAATATATTTTATACATGTGGTTGAAAGTTTCATTGATTCATTTATTGTAGGTCCATGTATTCTATACGCATTGTTGAATGTTTCATTGGTTCATATATTGTAGATTAAGGTACATATACACATGGTTCATTAAATTTATGTCTATTTTAATTATGTATTCATCTGAATAAATGAGTATATAATACTATATTTGTTACATTTTTATTTCTATATAATTTAATCATGTATTCATTTAAAATTTATTTCTATTATTAATATATTCAATTGTTTTACGTATTTTTATATAAAAACAAAGATGAATTATTAACATAATGAGTTAATAACTAACTGAAAAGGCTGGGAAGATAACAAAGTTTCTTTTCATTTGAATTTAATAAACACAACGTATAATAGCATGAGTTTCACACCAACAATAAATAATCATGAAAATCAAAGTATCATACTTGTTCATCTAGACAAACACTATAAAATACACAAACTAATTAAGTACAGTGATCCATAGTTCAAAGACTAAATACCTGTACAATGAACCAAATAGTCAACCAAAATTATTATTTACCATTTTATAATTTGGGAACAAATAACTTTTAAAAAAATTTGAGAGCCACACCAAATGAGTTGCTTGTCGTAACCACAGCGATAGTGGCCTCCTTTTCTATATTATATATAGATGTAGATAGATAGATAGATAGATACAGATTCTAATGTAATTCAATTTCATCAATAGAAGCAACACTTGAATAGGGGAAATTCAACGCAAAAGTAGAAATCACTATATACAAGAAGATGAAAGAATCTAGAAAAAGAAAATTTCAGAACAGCAACTGACTTTTAACCTGAAACTACGGAAGTTAGACAAGTAATATTAAGAACAATATGAAATGTCCACTTGTGAGCTGCACTAAAGGGTTAGAAAAATCCATGATGAAACACAGGTCACTCCAAAAATGCTCTCTTTTTATGTAAGAATTCATCAAGTCATTGCAAATCAACTGCTTTCTCACACTGCCACTCACTAAAATGACTCTACAAGCAAATGTGGACACTGACCGTCAAGTCTTCCCAAAATTAAAGACGGATATTGTAATAGGGAACCACAGGTTATGGCAGAGGTAAAAGCCTGATCTACTGAGGACCAACTACACTGGAGGCCAGTAGGTAGTAACAGGAACAACACAACAAGCCACCTAGCCTAAAAAGCCTGCCAAGACAGGAAAAGGATAGACCAACTACATACAATACAGAAACTATATATCAACAAGTAAAGACTGTCACATACTTTAGAAAAGAATAACATTATAGCAAATAACCATGACAGAGGAACATGCCAACTGCTATATTCACTTACTCGATAATAAAAGTAATCATATAATCGGAGAATATGATACTTGTCAGCAGGGTCATGCTTGTTGATGAACTTAAGCAGCTTTATCTCATCAAGGCTCTGATCAAAAAAATCTTTGTTGTTTTTTATTATCTTCACACAAACATCCATGCCAGTATGAAGGTCATGGGCTTGAATGGCTTTGCTGAATGCAGCTGATCCAAGATACTCAGTAACATGATAGCGCCCAGCTATGACTGAGTTTAAAACAACATGGAAATTTTTGTCCTCCTCAAAGCCAGTTCTAAGCAACAAACAACAGTTTCAGATACCAAAGCAAGCTTAAGTTCTGAAGAGTAAATTCAGTGGAAAAGAATGATAAGTTGAATAAGTGGAGAATCTTTTTTGTTGGTAGCATGAAAAATAAAATGAATTGGGAAAAACAGATGAGCAAGAAAATATACAGCATATGTAAAGGAACTAAAAGAGCCACATTCTGATAAGGGAAATTTGCCATCCAAATCCTAAGGTACCGCCACTCAAAAATCAACCTTTATCCACAGGAAACTACTAGCAAAATAATATTTTTCACAGTTTATTACATTTGAAAATGCAGAGTCGTCATTTCCATAGAATGTAAAAAATACCCCGCACTCTCCATTCACTACCACATTCCTGCAATACCTCAAGCTCAGCAACCTGAAACCCAAAATCACCACCCATCAGAATCCTACCATGGAAGTACATTCTATATATATATATATATATAAAGGGGGGTGGGAGTTGGCACTCCCTTTTGTTTGACAAACTTGTCAAGTTAATGTTTTTAGACCTTTCCAGTTTCTGACCGTCAGCTAAGTTCGAAAATCCTCTATATATGTGACTTGCTTAGGAAGAGATCACTTTGTTATTCCATTCCTCTTATTTTTTTCTCTATGGCCCACATTTTCATATTTCTAGCCCCTCTCTCCCTCTTACAATTTGCCTTTTCTCACTCTCACTTCTCCAGTTTTCCATCATGTGCCAAGCCCTTCTTCCCCTTCCTCCAATCGTCCAAGCCTTCCTTTCCTCATACCTTCCCACTCATCCTTATCTCTCTCTTCTAAACAGACAAACACAAAGTTGTTGTGCATGATAAGCAAATAAAATAAACCCTGTATTTCTTTAATTTGTTCGAAAATGTGCTATTGGCCTCAAATGCCAAGTGATATCCGTTGATTCCTCAATGTTTTCTTCTTTTTTTAAAATAAGAACACATAAATTTGTACTGAAAGGTGCCACAAAAAGGAGGTGCAACCTGTACACAAATTGTACAAAGGACTATGCACCCAAAACCACGCTAATATATCCACAAGGATATATAATCCCCCAAATAAAACAACAAAGGAAGAAAGAGAAAAGGGGCACTCCTCCATCCTGAAAAAATAATGAGACAAGAACAACACTCTTCATGCTTAGAATAGAGCATTCCTCAACTTCAAAAGCTCTCCTATTCATTTCCCTCTACAAGCACCACATCAACCATAAGGAAGCAACTGCCCAAGCCTTCCCAGCTTGACCCCTATGACACCCCATTGTCTAAGAGACAAAAGACCCTAGACTAACCGAGCAATCTCCCATTCCACTTTAAACACTATGTAACTCATACTCCAAATCTTTCAGGCTATCGAATAGTGGAGCAGAAAGTGATTCATGCTTTCCCTACCTCTCTTGCACATGTAGAACCTTTCTAACAAACGTTCGCAACTTTTTCTAAGATTATCAATCCTCAGCATAGCTTCTTGGGCCACAATCCAAGCATAGAAAACCAGTTTAATGGGGGCCCTTCATTCGCCACAGACCTTCCAATCTTGACGTCAAGCTCAATTTATCTTATTGTCTTGTTTACCCAAATCAAATATAAAGTAAAACAACAATTCTCTTATCTGAAGAAAAAAATAGGAGCATATAGGTTACAATAATAACAAATTTGAGAAATAATCTCTTCACATTGTAATCTCCAAAAATAATCTATATCCATAGTTGGTTCCGTCTCGTTAAGTTTTTTTGGGGCAATTTTTTGTTACCCATTTATACCTCATTCCAGCATATAATCATTTTCTATTTTTCAAACCCTTTGAGATCTTTGGAGGACCTAAGACTAAATTTACCATTTAGTATTGCCTTTGAAAACTATCTTCTATTCTTGAAGACGTGGAAATGAAAATGATACAGGAAAGGCATTTCACATAAGGGTTTCCGAAAACTTCTTCTGAGACTTCCTATTGAATTTTGGGTATTTCTAAAATTCTTTATACTTCTATTCAATTTTGGGTATTTACCAGTCAAATAAAGTGTATTCCCTCCCCCCCCCCCCCCCCCCCCCCCCCCCCCCCCCCCCCCCCCCCCCAAAAAAAAAAAAAAAAAAACCCCACCACCCAAGACAAACAAAAAAAGAAATTTACCTTAGCGCCCCATCAACCCAAATCTAGGGTCTTCGAAAATGGTAAAAAAACTATTATGTATTCAACCTTCCCATTGCTTTTGTTTCCACACTCAGAAAAGGAAAACCAAAAACAAAAATGAGAACAATGAAGCAATACCAAATAAGCCTTATTGTATATTTAGTTATTGTCTCTCTCTCTCCCTCCCCCTTTTTGTGTCTCTTGTTTTTTAGTCCCTAAGTTTTACTTCTCATTTATACATTTTTCTATAGTTTTCATTTTTTCACTCACTCTCTCTCTCGCGATACATAAAGAGATATCATCAAGAAGCATAAAGGGACGGAACCCATATAACAAAAATCTCTACATGCAAAAGAAGCAAACTAAGAAGCTATAAGTTCCTTACAAAAAGATAGAAGCCAAAAACAACCCATACAATCTATACAATCAAGAATTATTCATAGGTCTCCCCAAATCCAAAAATTGATTCAAGGTCGGGTCTACCCTCCCCAAGAACCAACTATACAAATGAGCCAAAACCTTGTTTTTCAATCCAAGCACGGCACATCTACCTCTTCAAATGTCCTTCTATTGCGCTCAACCCAAATGATCCACCTAAGAGCCAACGGTGCCAGACACCAACCTCTTTAAGGTTCTAAATATCAACCGATACCATTACATTCTTTTTAACAAGTATCAACCGATACCATCGCATATTAGTTTTTTCGGGTACCGCTACAGATACAAGGTAATTTATCGAATACAAATAAAACTGGTACCATATCAGTTTGTATCAATCAGTACAGCCATGACAGGCGCCAAAAAAGCATGTCCGCATTTGAGAATTTTTTTTTTTTGATAAATTTTCCTTTTTTTTTTTGTTTTTCTCCTATTTTCACTACGAATCTGTTTGTCTCTTTAATATTTAATTCTATAATTATACAATGTTATTGTAATCTACATTTTTCTATAATTTCTCCAGAATAACAAAATGTAATTTGATAAGTAATTAATTACTAATTTTTCTTTTGGGTAAGTGAGTAGTTTTATTACTAAAAAATAGATATTATACAATAAAACTTGAGACACAATTTGGGTCACGTCTCTCACGCAATACACAACTAACTGCACAAGCATAGCCTACACGACGAACCAGAGAGGTTAGAAAAATCCAAACACGACCAAAGGCTTAAGAAACTGGTGGAAAAAATTATAGATTGAGCACAAATCAAATAATGAAACGCGCAAGCACAAGATCCAGACTCAAAAGGTATTTCTCATGTCAAAAATGCACAAAAATTAGTAGAGACACATTTCAAGCACAAGATCATACTTTTTGGTGTGAGTTGTGAATTTATAAATCAAAGAGAAATGGATGTTCACATGGCCATGTAACGTATTAGCCAACACTAGTATTACTATATTATTTATATTACCATTGTTTGAACTACCAAATACCAACAAATATTGGCTTATGTTAGTTTGTTCTTATGGATTATCTATTCTAGCCTTTCTTTTTATTCCCGATAATGATATTCCCTTGCTAAATAAAATTATCCACACCGTACATGCAGAGAGAACCTAGATTGCCTGCATATCTACATGAAACATAAATCAAGTCAACATAGTTCAAACTGATTGCCGCCAGAGAGAGGCTTTGTTCTGGTGGAGCCCCGAAACAGTTTCCTAAACTGCCTACGTACCTTGCAAGTAGGGAATGAAGCCAAATGCAGTTTAGAGAGTTTGAACTATTTATTTTTTGAAAACAAGACTGCTTTTGAAATATTGATTTTGACTTCATTTGAGAAGCATTTTGACTGGCCCAGAGAAGATATCTCAGACTGCATACCTATTTGGCCGAATTGAGAATTGGGTCGAACGTATTTTGGGCTGGTGCTTTTTTGGAAACAAGTTGCTACCACAGAGCTTTCCAATTTTGAAAAGGGTTGTAAGAAGATAATGGTTATGTTACCATGTCTTTGTTTGTGTTGGAAGGTTGCTTTTGAAAAGTTGGTTTTTACTAATTGAGTGCAATTTTTTGGTTAGCTTTTACTGATTCAAGGGGTCGCTTGTCCACATCGGAGTCTTGTATTTCTGATACAGAGGACCCATGAGGTGGCAACAATAGAGCAAACATACAAAGGCTCAAAATAAGGCTTTCTTTTCTAAAATGGCTGTTTTTGAGTTTTGAAATGGCCATTACGACAGCTTATGTCGAATCCTTGCATTTCTACTATGAAGGATCCACGTCTGGCAACTGGAGCACATATATAAGAAGGCTCAAGGCAAGGATATTCTTTCGAAAATGCTATTTTTGAGTTTTGAAATTACCCTAAACCAACATAAAATTTTATATCAATTATGAAACATGTTTTTAGGTGCTACAACGTTGTTTAGAAACTAGTACAAACATTCAACTTATGATAAGTGATGTCAGAACATGCTTATCACTGAGTTCTTAGTGTTTGCTAGTGCTGGAAAAGAATTCACAAATTTGATTTCCAATTCTCATTACACATTGGCCGATACTCTTAAGGTTGTAACACAGTGACCGTTACGCTACCCATACTGCAATTTAAGACCATAGTTTTTCCCCAATCAGGCTCACTTCCAAGCAAGGAAAAAATCCTTTACCCTTCAAGAAAACACCTAGTTAATGCCAAACATATACAAGACCAAGGACCTAAGAGACCCTACAAGGAATAAGGAGATGCCTAGCTGATTCCTCATCCTGTTTGCACATACAAACTAGGAAACAAGGACACGCCTAGTAGAGCATCAGACACGCGTCAGACACGCTCTCTCCCATGTCCTAATTTTTTTAAATATTTTTCTTGCCGGACACGCATGTCCATTATGGACACTTCTAGGACACGGTTAACTTGCTTTTTGGTTTGCGGGAGCTATAGATCTTATTTACAGGGATGAGGAAAGAGGGAGAGACGGGAAAGAGCTTCGTTTGAGCATCTAACAACCTGCAAAGGACAAGAAAAAGAAGAAATATAAAAACATTTACACATAATTAAATACATTAAAATAAAAAAAGATGTATAAAGGATAGATTCTTGTTATATAAAATATAAAAACATAAATAATTTTGTTGTGTCCACGCCATGTCATGCCCTCTATTTTCTGAAAATGGCCTAAGCGGACACGACACACAAGTCCGTGTCCATGCTTCTTAGCATACAACACCAACTCACATGTACTTGTTGTCTCTTGATTAGGTTATCAATAGTAAAGAAATTTCCATGCACCGCCGTCCATGCATAGATGCAAACTTTTGGAGGAAGCCTTAGACGCCTACACACCTCTTAAAGGAAATGAGGAATCGCCATGTCCTATCAAATTACTATAGAAAGATTTTACTTCAAAGTCTCTCAAACTCAACCCTTGCCATCTCAAAGAATTGTCATCATTGCCTAAGCGAGGAAGATATCCATCTCATGGAAGTACAAATCTCCTCCACTTTTCAGTTTTCCTCTCCATACTTTTTCTATTGATAACTTTGTGTTTTATTGTTTTTTTCCTTTCTATATCTTTTGTGTATAGAAGTACAAATCTCACTCTCTGCTCCCACCCCACACCTTTTGTTGGGGGGTTCCTTTTACCTTTCCTTGTGAAAAATCCAAAAATTAACAATATTTTTCAATTTTGTGACTAGATTAAGCAGGTGCCTTACACTTTCTCTTCTCAATAGTGTCATGCTTATAACCATTCACAAAACTGTATTTTATGTAAAATAAAATACTGTGTCATGTTGTCAAAAGAAACAAACAAACTACACATAATCTAAATGCTCTTCATGTCCAAGATTGGTCTTGTAAACAAGCAAAAACAGATTAGATAGGTTCTTAGGTAAGCAGTCCAAACTTTCACCCTTCTACAACAACAGCCAACTTATTTTGTTAAAAACAAGAACAAACTAAATATCATAATCTCATAAATATCTCACAAACTGATTTTCCAATTTTCAACAGGTAGAAGCACCAAGTTTAATGTGGAAATAAAGGAACAGGATCTATATAATTATATTCAGCGGTTCAAGTTTTTGACATATGTTAACCAAGATTTCATATCCAAGAAAATGATAATGATTATGATTTCAAAAGCTTTGACAGACTCATTTGGAAACTTTATGTAGATGTTTGAAATGTGTAAATGATAGCAGTCTAAAATACAGGACAAAAAATTACACAATAAATATGTACAAATGTGTTGTCACTAGGGTTGATGTGGAGCCACAGATCGTGCCAAAGATGCCGGAGGAAATCAGGAATAATTGGATAAAGGACGAAGCAATTCAGCTGAAAGAGAGAGAGAGAGACAATGGAGAGTAACTAGTGATCTCTTCGCGTCAAATTAATCGATCCCTTTCAGAGATACAAAGGCTCCTTATATAGAACCTCCCATCATAGTCCAAATAGGATTGGACTCCTAGACGATAAGACCTATCCATAAGAATGCTCATCCACAAAGCTATCCCTAATAAGGACTGAGAGTCCAACCTGAAGTAGTCTCCCTCTCTCAGCAGAACTGCCCTGAGGCGGCATGACCCCGCGCAGGGGTCGCGCCGAGGCAATATCTTTGCCCTAAGCCACCGAACCACTTAAATCCCGAGATTCCCTTCAAGTGCCGAACGGATTGTCCGGACTTGCCTCCAAGCATGTCTCTAAACTTAGGCAAAGTACCTCAATGCGGTCAGGGCGCACACTAAGCACCTATGACATCATGACAGTAGATCGTGCGTGTGTGCGCTCTATTCGGCGTCCTGAACAAGCAAGTCATGAGCTCGTGACATTCAGCATCCCGAATACGCGACATGACGAATAGCCGAATGAATTTATCCGTAAATGCCCCAATTAGGGGGAATGCTCCACATCAAGTGGGACCCACGCCAAGTGGCATACTTTCACATAAGGGTACGTACAAAATAACCATAAGTTATTAGTTTATGGTTCAAAACAGCTTGTATATGAACACAGGTATACCTGTTTTTCCTGTGGACAATCTTAAGATTAAAGGTTTCAAACTCCTCTTCCTGAGCCTTTATCTGATTTACTTGCTCTTGAACAGCAACTGCCTCTTCATCCTCCAGTGACGCCACTAGATCTTCTCTTGTACAAGCAGCTTTTTCATCCTCTTCTTTTTTGATGTGCTCTTTCTCAGCACAACCATAATTTGACAGTGTTGATGTGCTAGAATTTGCTGATCCTACAAAATTGGCATTGTTTTCATCCCTTGAGCTCTTGACAGGTGAAGAATCACTGCTTTTCCGGCTCCACGAAGCAAGCATGTTATCTGCACCAATCTGAGTATTCAAACAATCATCAGTTTCATCACCAACAACAGAATTGCACTTGTTCAACCATAAAGATTTATTAGATCCTGTCTGCACCGGCTGCCCATCTCTCGGAGGGGGAAATGAAAATCCCCTATCTGTACGACTCTTTGCCAGTTTACCTGCACCCTTGTCATTGCCCACTACATACTTGTCAGAGTCATGATCAATTGTTCTCTTTGTATCCTTGTTTGATCTGTCAAGATGCTTCTTATATGAGTCATGTACTGAATTCCTGGACCCACTGAAACCAATATCATGACCATGAATGTACTCCAAATCTCCCTCACTACTACCACCAACCAAATTTTCTCGGACCTCACTGCCAATATCAGCAGCGTCACTATTGATCCCCACTCCAATAGATCTCACTGAACCATGCTGATCATCATCCATACAAATATCATCCAGCCGAGGCCTTCCACATTCATTCAGAACTTTCCCATCCCCAAACATGATGAGTTCATTTGTCTGAGTGACAAAGCCTTGCCAGACAGGTTCTGCACACATCAAATTCAGTTCTTCTTCATCCATCAATTGTCCATCATACTGAGCTATCAGATCATTTTCATCAGTCCTCCCATACATTTCAGTCTTTGACAGCCCTATAGGATCATGTGAAGCTGTAACTGTATCGTCATTTTTAGATTGAAAATATCGCTCCCCAGAGAAGTAGGAATCCTCCTCAGCAAATGATTCATCATCATCCTCATCTTTGGTAGGACCTCTTTCTTGCAGGTCCGGCACACTCCCATGCCCTGTTCCCTTTTCATTGTCACTTGGGTAATCAATTTCATGAGCTAGAAACCAGGTCTCATCTTCAATAGGTTGTCTCATGTAGCCAACATCATCATCATCATCATATTCATCGGAGTCCCAATACTCATTTGGACAGTCAACAGATTCACTCAATCCATCACCAATAGTTGCAAAACCAGACACAAGATCCGAAGTATCCTCCGCAATGCCCTGACTTACAGATAGCCAGCTCCCTCCTCCAGCCCTTTTTCCACCTAGATCATCATTTAAAAGGTTAATGGCTATTTCTTCAAGTTTTTGAAGGGAGATTGGCCAGAATTATACATGAAAAATGCACTGTAAAGCAAAAATTAAAAGAGGTTTTTCATAAATTTAAGCACTAAAAAGTGAAAAGTGACTTGAAAGAAGTTGCAGCTATTCTATATGGAAACTAACAGGTATGCAGCAGAAATTATCTAGCTTGCTCCTTTTACCCACAACCAACCGCAAAAATAGATACTTTTTCTAATTGTTTACGGAATGTTACACCGTTGTAGGTGGCCAAGTACCAATTAGTGGCTAGAAAACATGACTTTCTGAGATTATGGCAGTGAGGAAATAAACAGAAGAAACAAAGCTTAATTGGTGTCATTTCTCATAAATTGGAAAAGATGCACACAAGAAGTACCGATGAAAATGTTTTAATGGTAATAATATTAAAGAGGTATGAGTTATCAAACCACGACATAAGCTTACAAAACATAGGATTGTGTACAACTCAAATCCACAAAATTTCTTTTAAATCTGTTAAAATTGCCTTTCCCTCATTTCCAACATTCCAAGTCGTTCTTTAAATAAAGAAAGCAGAGTGGTTCCTCAGAAGTCATTTTAATGTAAGGATGAAACATTAAATGGAATAACTCCATTAAACAAATTGACTTATAGACCAATCCCATGGACCACCTCACGATCCAAAATAAGTCTAGACAATCCAAGCAATAGGAAATAAGCTTCTACCAACCTCGTCAAAGAGAAGTGTTGGCTCAAAGTATCCAGGGAATAATTTGTTTAATTTCAATTGGTGATGGATTATGAACCTCCATGAAAAATCTTGATGCACATAGAGAAGGAAAAACAGTATGGGCTCTCTACAGACAGGAAAAAGACACTACCTTTTTGAATTGAAGAAGCCGAAGGGGTGAACGAGCGCTGCGGTAACGAGCCGTATATAATATGTATCTTGAGGAGAGATATCAAAATTCAAATGAAAGCTTTATGATGAACAAGGACAAAAGTTGAAGATGTATAACCGTCAGAATTGCACAAAGCAGCAGAACAAAATAGATCAACAGAAGAAACATGTTTACTCAGAGAGATGAATTAGTAAAATTCGAAATGGCAAATCAGGTGAGAGGTCAAGAATATGCATTATGCAATGATTAGAGTAAGAGCAACAACCCACATAATTGACAGGAAAATGTTGTTCTATCTTATAATTGAGATCAAAAGATTTCAGATTTTCCTCTGAGTGCATTTAATCGCACACAATTAGTTACTACTTGAAAGTAATTTCTACTCAAAAGCGGGATTAATTACGTACATCTGACTTATAACCGAACGTTGAATGTGCTTAAACGGAAGTTGTAAATTTTAAGTTCTGCAAATTCAGCCCCTTAAAGTCTTTTGCACAGCTAATTAAGCACTAAATGGTAAAATACCATATTTTCAGGTTATCAAACAGCTCCTGAGGAAGAATGCAAACAAAGAAACATTTTGAGTGAGCCATAAGTATGGGCTGAACATAAAAGATTGATGTTAGCAAACCTGCAGAGTTGATTTCTTGTCCCACAGGAACATCAAGATATGACCCTATAAGGAACATATTGTCAGCAGCAGTAACCTTCAACCCAGGTCCATCATGATCAAATTTTTCCTCACAATGGATATTTAATGCCTTCTCCTCTGACTTGAGTTTTACAGGTGGCAACCTAGGTAACTCTTCCTTCTGATTCTCAGATGCACGAGGGAGACCTAAGCTGCTAATATTCTTTTGCTCAGAACTCTCCTGAGTCTTTCCAAAATACAAAGCCCTTCCAACCTCGTCCACTTGCTCTTTGATTGCTGCCCTAATTTCGCTGATCTCAGCTCTTCTCTTTCCTTCTTTCTGGTAACCGGTACCAGCACTTTCGTAACTGGTCAACGCATCCACTTTGGAGAATGGAAATACAGTTTTGACTGAGCAATCTTTCCAAAATTCTGCGGATGAATGTGTAGGCTCATTGCTTCTTGGACATGGGTTATCCACAAAGTGGTCTCCAGAGGAGGCACCACTTACCTTATGTTGCTGATCAAGTTCCTTTAGCCCACTAGCTTGGTTCCTCTCATGTTTAGGCTCCACACTGGCTTTATTGGTACTTCCAAGCCATGATGTTCCCATTTCACTAGAGAAACTTATCTCTTCTCTGGATTTCCCATTGGCTGTACCAGCATCTGAAACTTCAGCTGAATGGAACCTTGAGTGGCCGGTAACCTGAAACTCTGACAAGTTGTTTGTATTGATGCTACCATCATTGCAAGAAGGATCCACGTGACCATTACTAGGATTGAAGTTCCGCGAATACAAATCAAGCACAGTGTCTTCTGAACTTCTGGAGAACGTAATGTTCTTGCTTGTCCCAATGTCACTCAATTTATTTCGCTTCCCAAGGGAGGCAGAGTTTTTCCATTTGCTCTCACAACCATTTCTTCCTGTCCCACACTCTATCTCTTTAACAATAAGCTCCTTTGAAACTTCGCCGCTACTTCGATTAATTATCCCTTGATTTTCTGTAGCTGTTTTGCCTCCATTCTCTTCTACTAATAATTTACCCGAGTCCTCTTCAATGGTAAGTTTTTCAAGGAATGCGTTCAAATCAGGGCGATTACTGAGCTCACTGCGCAAAGCAGCCTCGGCCCTCATAAATTTGTTCCTTCGCAGAAAGTCTAGAATGACGTCAACTGAGCTCGAGTCAGCCATTATCAACTGTTACAAGCTAACAAGCAGGTACTAGCAAGAAGACTTAAAACCTGAAATAACCCAAGAATTGAAAGCTTATTCCAAAAACAATCTGCATATCTAGTGGATAACAAGAAATAGGACATGTAAAATCAGAAAGTCATAAACCACTACTAATTTAGTCAACACGTCCCTCTCTTTAAATTGACATACATGATCTAGTAGTCTGTCATTGGGTTCAACCTTTAATAGAAAGACCACAGTTCTATTTACCCTTTGTTTGATTGCCCAGAAAACTCAGGACAAGAGAGAAGACAGGAGTTAATAGTATGATTCTTTTTATGTCGCTTCAGTAATTGTGAAAATGAAGAGCTGAAGTTGAACCTACACAAGGTCTAGTATTTGCTGCATATACAAAAGCTTGAGTGAATTTTCTCTTCACAGATCCCAAAAAAGGAAATGAAGAAAAACCCGAGAAACCTTAAGAACATAGAGATTGAAAATCATAATATCCTTTGATTTTCCCGCATTTTCTCAGTAACCAAAAAGAAAACCCTAAAGTAGTTTTGGAATCTAGAAAACCAAGAAAATCAAAAATCCATCAGATTTGAAGATCCATGAATACTAACCGAAACCCTAGAGGCTGATAACAAGCGAATGAGGAAAGAATCCAATTTATTTGACACAAATAAGGAAAAAAAACCGAGAAATGTGAACCGAACGAAATACTTACGGTTACAGATCGTAGCGTAGGGCTTTGCGTTTAAGTTAGATGTCCAAAAATCGAAGAGCGATTTCTCTGATATCATACAGGAACAGGAAGCAGTGTCTGTGTCGTTGGCCATCGTCGTCTCCATCGCCATCACCAACTAAAAACAAGGAACGCTCATACAGTAATTAACTCTTCTTTTTGAACTTTCCGACGAGGTTTGATTTTTAATTTTTTTTTTGGTTTTTTTTTTTTTTTTTTGAATGCTTCGGAAGTGATTTTGGTTTGTGGCTTTCTGTTAAGTTTGATGTGGTGTGGTGTCCTCTGATTGTGGTTTTTCTTTTTTTTGTTTTTTTTTTTTTTTTTTTTTTGATAATTGTACTTACTTTTTTATGAAATGAACGAAAATCACGCCACCCGTATTATTTTAAAAATAAACATTTAACACGTTGTATTTTAGAATCACTGTAAAATGGGTAAAATTTATTAAAATTAACTGTCATTTTATTTTTATCATTTTATCTCTTAAAAATAAAATATTAAAAAGACAAAATTATGTAAAAATAAAAATTTATCCTTTATAGAAATATATTTATCATTTTATCATATCTGATTCTTTTATTTTAAATATATATAAATGAGAAAGGGAACTATTTTTTCACTTTTGAATTTAAGAAATGACATCTAATATTCATCCAAACTACAAGAGGGCAAAGTATAATTACTCTATTTTTTTTATTTTAGGTTCTCCCTACTTTGGCCTACAATTCTCAAGCATGGCCTCCTAACCAAATAATAATAATAATAGAAAATTTTGAAATTAAGGCTTTGTGTAATTTATTAGAA